>JARKIC010003087.1:0-34760 GCA_029378375.1 Mycena olivaceomarginata
GTGAACCACTGAAGCCGCAGTGCAGAATGGTACCGTCGCGCAGAGGAATAGTCGCGAGGTCTGAAGGCTAGAAAGCAGAAACAAAGAATCAGTCAGAGAATGAATGAAGATAAGGAAAAGAATGGGACGGACTTGGATTTCAATCCATACTGCCTCTCCCTTTTCTCCAGGCTTGGGCACCAAGTAGTACCCCAGTTTGTTTGAATTCGGGGTTGTTAGCTTGTTCTTGGTCGTAGGCGTCGTAGAAATCGTACGCGTCAATGAAGCCGGGAATAGGCGCAAGGAGCAGGTTTGGGTGGAACAAGTTCCACTCCCATCGCCGGTGAAGTATCGCCGAGCTGTGATACCTTGAACCATAGCTAGACGGAGACAGTACTCCATTTTAACTATCCGGTCTTCGGTGGTGTCACCAGCGAAACGAGCCACAAAGGCGTTGTGCTCCATCTCGGCGCGAGCACGGACAATTCGGTGAAGGAGAACAAGCGCTTTGTAGCGCATCTCCTTCTCCGCACTGTCTCTCGCCCTCTGAGCCAGAGCATAGTTTTCGTTGGCTACCTCCAGATCTTCAGCTGCGCGCAGCCAGCCTGAATGGTTTGAGGAGTCAGACATGAACCAATACAAAGAATGAAAGATATTGAGATGACAAGCTTACCGGGAGAAGACATATCGAACCACAGTGTTCTCTCTGGTGCTAAGTCGTTGAGGACTTCGTCAGAGAAAGTGAATTCACAAGCTGAGGCGGTATGGCTACTGTTGCAGCGCTCGCAAGGCTGACCGCGACCTCGAGTAATGCACAAAGAGCCGGCGAGCTGGCATGAAGTGCAGCGAGGCCCGTCCTATATAAACCAAGAAAGCATCAGATATCGGCTTATCGGTTGAACTGGACTAACCGTCGGCACCGATGAACCCACTGCAGTGGAAAGGATGTCAGGAGGCAAGGCATAGAACCTTCCAGAATCATCAACGGGCAGTCCTTCGCGTGTGTGGTTGGGAATGATTTTCGTAACGGTGGGCCAGGGCAGCGCGACTTGTGTGTGCCAAGTCCTGTCTTTGTTTCCGATAATGAGGGTACATGGCAGAATATTGGGCTTCAGCCACGGATTTACCCTCGTAAAGAGGGACTCAGAAGAAATAATGATACGAAAAGACCTGACTTATCTCAGTAACCACATGAACTGTTTCGGGGCGACGAAGAAGACGGCCGGCGGCCATGTCTTTCCTCTTTTTGTTAAGGGCGGACTTCTGCTCAGCCGTGAGCTTCGTAGTTTCGTCCTCTAAAACAAAGAAGGGTTCAGTCGGCCCGCCCGAGTCAGAAAGTCAGGAAATGAAAACCAACCAGAAACGACTTCGTTCTGGGACAAGAAATAAACAGATATTAGAAAAGAGGTTCAGGGAATCGGAGACTTACCGTAACAATGACTTTCGAGTCAGGCTTGCACGGTTTTCTTGGTGGTCCCTTGCTCAGCGCTAGGGCTGAGACTTCGTTTGTTGGTCTTCTTCTGAAAAAGAATGGTCGGTGAACAATAGGGCTAAGCTGGTTCAGTAAATCTTACTGCTCCAGTCTTCCCTTTTCCTTTGCTTTTGGCAGCAGGAAGCGGAGTCGGCTCAGTGGTTTCCTATAGAAAAGGTTAATAAAAGCAAGGTGAAGCTTGTAGGCAAGCTTCACCTCGTCCGATGCGAGAACAATAGAGTCAGGAGAAAGAGGGCAAGAGAATTGCTTGCCCTCGTCAACTGTCCAGTCCTCGGGCGCTTTCTAGTAAACAATTGAGTCACAAACCTAGATAAGAAACAAGAACGGTGGTTACACACCTTGTTCTTAAAAGCTTTAGCTGGCCAAGTATGCCAGTTAGTGCTGGATCCTTGCGTTTAGGATCCACTAAGTCAAGGGCGAGGCGGAGCCCGTGAGTGAACCGGAGGTGCTCGCTGGGAAACCAACTCTGCTGGAAGAAATGAAGGTTGTGGGACACGTTGTGTTGCTGAAATACCGAGTCAGTTGCGGGGAAAGCCAAGAGAAACCGAAATAATGAAAGGGAAATGAAGAGAACCCGCAATCTTACCAGGGAAAGAGGCGTAGGACAATAGGATGTTAGTGGCTTGCACTCGGTTGACATGGTCAAGCAGTTGCTGATTAGCCATTGCAAACAAAGCGCGCTGCACTTCTTGTTCAAGGGGGCGGATTGCCACCCAAGGGTCAAAGGAGGCGGGTTGCTTATTTTCTGAACACATCGGTTAGTTCAAAACATAAGACGGCCCTACTTCAGTTGAGCCGTCTCTTACGGGAACACGGGGTGGCATGACAAAAGAGACAGAAAATTGAAAAGCTATTGAATGAAAAGACTAGGGCTACTTTAGGGGAGGGCTACGGGAACGGGGAGAAAAATTAGCGCCGCGCTATCCAGATGGTCCCTTATATATGTTTTCCGCAGCAGCTTCTCGACTGTGGAGGTCCTCACGGTTCTATGTTTAGAACGGCAATCCAGAAAACACTGGATTGATTGATTGGTCCCGCGGAAATAGCCTGAGTGGCAAAGAAATAGGAGCGCGAGTGGCTACGATGCCAACACTTGCCGAAAAGGAAATTTTTCGAGTAAGCTGTTTTCGGCGAGCCATGAAGGCGGCCCCGTAACTCGCTAAGCAAAACAGTATAGATGAACTCTGAAGCCCTTCAAATCTTTGAAGGAAGTGGCATAGAGTGGAATACTCATCAGAGAAATAAAGGGATCAGTTGAACGAGTCAGTGATTCAACCGTGGGAACGCGGGGCCTACTAGCCAACCACGAAGATTGTTAACGCACTATTGATCTAATAGTGCGGTCCCATCCTTCGAATACAATTCTGAAAGGTCATAAGAGGCCACTTCAACTCGGGAGAGTTGATATTTCAGAAAGGGGTAGATGATAGGGCGTGTACCAAAACATGCATGAAAACACCAGTTTTATTTCATTTTGAACCTATTAGTGGGCAGAAGTGAGGCATTAGATTATGAGCGTACACCCGCCCTGGGGTGGTAGGCTACACTATTGATGGCCGAAAGTCAGTGTAACAAACCAATTATGAAGGATTGAGTAGACTTGACAAGGCAGCCCAAAAGGTTGTTACGTCCTGACTATGATATTCTACACTGAGCTATGGATGGTGGCGGTAATAAGCCATTATCTTATGCGCTGGAGGTGAAACATCAGGGAACTACTCAGAATTATTGACTTGCCATCTCAACGGCCTCTGAATAGTCTGATGACTATTAAAACAAGATATACGAAGTCAGGATTGGTACAAACCACATTAGGGCCGGCAGGGATATAGCGCCGCGCCATTTGTGTATAAGACCAACTGATTAGATTAGGATGAAGACTTGTTACCGAGTTACTCTTCACTGTGGTTACTCGGGCAGATCTGACCGTTAGAAAGATGCGGACCCTCGCATCACGGATTTACTGATATGATTGATTGATGAGGATCGACACTATAGTGTAGCGCCGCGCTATACTTTACTGGTCACTATACTGTTGTGCTAGTATAGCGCCGCGCTATCCTGTCAATCTGCTTGAATATTTACTATGAGTTCCACTGAGCTTGTGAAGTGTGGGCTGATAGGGGAAATTGAATAGAATTTGACTAGGACTGACTTGACTAGTCAGTGATGACAGACTTGCTCAGTCAGAAAGATGGAAACCAAGACAACTAAAGCACGTCTTATGGCGTGCTAGAGAAATACATGTGGACTAGCCCCGGTAGCAGGTCATAATACCCATGGTTGAGAATGTCTTCTACGCCATTGGCCATTCACTACTCGGGCTCCCACTCTTCATTGTTCCTATTCATTCCGTCTATCTCCTTTACTTCTCTCTGAAATGTATAAAAGCCAGCTGTGTACTCTGTATTAGCCAGTAAACTATCCCCCAGATATACGGGGCAATATAGTAGACTCTAGATTTGTGATAGAAATCAGATATATTTGCAGACGCACAGAAAAGATTAAGAGATACGGGACGTCGAAAAGACTACCAATCGCATTGATATAAGAGCTCAGTTCAAACCTGCACCAACCCGTCTCCTGTAGCAGCGCTTTAGGCCTCCAGGACTAAGACTTGTTGTGTAAATCGTACTCTCTTGTCTCCTGTAGCAGCGCTTTAGGCCTCCAGGACTAAAGACTAGTTTGTGCTAGTAGAAGTTGAAACCGCCGCCTTCAGTGTAACTGTCCGCAGCCTTAGCCCAGCGTCCACCTTCTGTGTAACAGCCCCGTTTCGTTGATACCGCCGCCGTTCGTGCAGCGTTGGTTGATATTGAAGTAGCGTCTGTCTGTTGATAGTCCTGCCCTACCTTCTGCTTCTTGGCTAGTTGCCAGTAGTGTTAGGTTCTGCCGCTCAAAAGAAACTGAAGACTTGAACAGTCTAAGGTTTAACTTGAGTCTTGATATCTGTTGGCGTGAAGTCCCTGCTATCCTAGCATAACTGCTTAAACCGCATAGTTGCTATTGAAACAAAGCCTTATTCCAACCTTGCACACCCTTTTGACGGGTGATACGTACCCTACCTCCCCGAACACACACACACGAGTATTAGGATTAGTGATTTGTTTTGGTTTTGGTTGGTTTGAGTAGAGTGACTAGTTCGCTTTTCTCACTAGTCAATCCATTAGATTTCACGGCCGCACCCTAGTGCACCGTTTCACCGATTGCCTGGATGCTCGCATCAAACGGTCGTCAAGAGACTATTCTCTACTTCCTCAAGTTGAATAGCGCGCGGTCGCCTCAAGTCGACCCGAATTATATTATGACGGACTTCGACTGGGCGCAGATAAACGCCTGCAAGCTTGCCTCTGTGGACTGGAAGCAAGTAGATAACCGACGAACGACCTTCATTCTCCTCTGTTGGTGGCACGTCTTACACGCTTGGCAACAACACTTCCATATCTTGCTGAACCCAGAACTTTGGGACCTGCTCAAGAAATGGATCCGGATGGACGACAAGGACAAATTTGAAGCTGCCTGGGCTGAGATACAGCAGACGGCACCTCTCGACTTTGTGTCCTACCTTGCGGGTACTTGGATGAAGGACAAGGTGAAGCAGATGTGGTCAGTGGTGTACCGTGGGTCTCGCAACATCTTCGAGATGTGCGATACCAATATGCTGGTCGAGGCGTACGTGATTTTTCTTTGTCTTTCCATTTACTAATGCATACCCAGATGACATCATGTGCTGAAGTGGAAGTTCCTCCTCGGCAAACGCAACTGCCGCCTTGATCACCCACACCCTCGTTGAACGCGTGGTCCCATATTACGCGCTTAAACAAAGCCGCCAAGACTCGAACTTCGAAGGACCCGACATCGAGACGAAAAAACGCATGGCCATCCTCAAACGCGCCGAGAAGTATACTGAGGATCAAATACAGCAAGTCGGGGACTCTATGTACACGGTCGCCTCGGAATCGCAGCCGGCAAGAGTGTATGATGTTGACGTCGACGCCTACAGCTGCAGCTGCCTAGACTTCCCCCTTATATCCTTTTGCAAGCACATCGCCGCCGTTCAACACCTCTTTGACGAGCCGGCGCTTTCACCCACTTCAACAATTGTTCCTGCCCCCTCCCCTCGCCTGATCCCGGCTGCTTCCAATCATCAGACGGACGACATCCCAACTTTACTTGCTGTACCACCCCCCCGCCCCCGCACAGTCTTCACAAACCTTGCCGCAAAGTTGGAGACTGCCGCTGCCCGGCTCAGGAAAACAGGCCGAAAGGAGCTTAATTCCCTCGCTAATCTCGAGGCCGCGCTGGATGCCATCCTTCTCGAGACGGACAACAGTGGTGTCTTGCCGTCATCTTCCCACGTTTCATCTTCTTCCTGCTGGCGGGACACATTGCAGGCAATGCTGCCAAACCGCAAACCGGGTCAGAAACACCCGCGCGTCAGTTGCAGATAAGGCCTACGGCGCCGGAGCAAGCAGCGGGAGGAAGGCAAAGGAGAGCGGCGAGGTGAAGCACACCCGACTCAGGTATGCACGGTCACCGTCGTTCATTCGCTGTCAATCAGCCAACTAACAACAAGCTACTTTAGCCCCGAATCCCCTCCCCGCGTGGCAGCGCCACCTTCCACTACCCCCGTAGTGTCACGGCTTGCACCTTCTGCCACGCAGCCTACCCGCCAGATGCGACGCAAGGCGCCTGCGCTGCCATCCAACTCTCAGCCTAACCCTTCTGGTTTCAATACAAACTCATTCACATTCGTAGCCTATGTTCCACCTCAATACAAGTAGCAATGTACATCCCCTAGACATGTAATTCAAGCTTTTTTTATCCATTCCAACTGTCTTTCCCAATTTTCGTGGACTTATCAGAATTTGCTGTCCAAACGGCGCCGCGGTGGCAGCTCGCTCGGCACATCACGGCAAAAGTCGCTCTGCCGAAAAATGCCGCCATCAAAATCCCATTATGGTAAAGGGGCAGAGGCGGATAATACGCAACTGTCAGTAAGTACCCATATGCGGCAAGCAATAACTTCACGAGTACCAACTTTGGTCGTGTCAGGTCTCAGAGACCTCTGTACTCAGGCTATGGGTACTTGAGGCAGCAGTGAGAACTTCCCACAGTCTCGGAGCCATCTCCTTCAGCTTCACACCCAGTCCCTGCATGTCAAACGAACTCAGAAGGTGTGTAACCTGAGTTTTTGACTCACGGGTCAGGTAATTCTGAATGGCCTGCCCCTCATGCTGCACCAGATCGGCCAGACACTTAGAGAGGAAGGCATCGACACTCTCTGGTGCGCGTTCAACCCATTTGTCCAATAGCTCAGGGCCGTGGGTCGCAAAGCATTGCAGTTGTCTTTCGGTCCTTGGGTCTAGCGGCAAACAGCAGCTCAAATACTTTGTGCATGGGGGGTACCATCGGACGTGAGGTGCTCCAGCACACTGTAAACGTCTTTCTGCTTGGCTCTATCTCGCTTCTGGGCCGCATCCCTCTCTGCCTCAAGCTGAAGCATTTGCACTTTGACATGGGCAGCTGTCTCCTGGGCTTCCTGTAAGTCTTTCCACTCAGGCATTTGCTTTTGTCCTCGAATGCCACGAGGACTGCGATGCGGAGCGGATATGTGAGGCCTGCCACTGTAGGCCTTGACAGGACTCGGCCAAAATGGCGAGGTAAGTGGTCCACCACCAGAGGGAGATGTGGGAGGAGTTTCAGGAAGAGGTGAGTCCTGAAGTGGAGGTAATTGCAGCTGTAATGGAGTCGGTGCATGGCTGGGTGTCTCATCAATGAGCAGCTTGTTGTTGTTGTCCCAGAAAGTCGGTGAGCTGGGGGCACTACTTGAGGAGAGGATCATCGCTTGGAAAGTCCTCCTCAAGCTGCAGGCCCGGGTGATTTGTTGAGGTGAGTGGTGTCAGTTGTGGAGAGGGAACCACTGTTCTATTCCATTTCACTGAGGATGGAGGTGCATAGTCGGTGTCAGAAGCCCTGTGCTTCCTCTCTTTCTTCAATTCGAAGGGCATGGTCAACTCGTATCAAGCTGCTTTTGCAAATTGATGGACAAAGGCCCCTATTCCCTCCTCTGCACAAATGCAATGTTTTATTTATTTCGACCTCACCAGGTGATATTGATATGTGCTATAATTGTATGCACGAAATTTCCTTCGCATTGGGCACGTATCGAAGCTACTTCCCAAACGGGTCAGGGTCTTGATGGTGATTTGATGGGCTGTACTGTGGTCGAACACGGCCACTTTTCAAAAATCTAAAACATAGAAATTGACAAGAAAGATTCTGTGATAGCGTAGGTGGTAAAAATTCTGTGCTACGACAAGTTTGAATTTTGACCCTCTCGAAATTTTGCCTAAGTCAAAACAACCTCGGCATCTCCCGCGCTTCGCCTAAATCGGCTGATTATCTACCAGTCGCTTCGCCATCGGCTTTGATCGATTATCATCAAAACCCTCAGTCTAGCCCCAGATTGACATGACTTCTCGCAAGAGTCAAGGCAGCCTCAGGTGCGCACGAGGCGATGATGCGGGGAGGACGCCCACTGCTAGGACAAGGCACACGTACAGTACAAGTGGCGCAGCCTCTAGAACGCGCGCGCGCACGGTGTTCCACGGGTGGGGAGAGCGGGGAGCCATCTCCGTGCAGCGGGTATTCCGGAATTCCTGAGCAGCGATCCTGAGGAATGGAAGGAGCACTCGTAGAAGTCACTGATAGCAGGAAAGGCCGAGCGAAGGCGAGACTGCCAAGTAAAGGAAGGTGGAAGGGACATGGGAATTTGGAATGAGTACACGGCAAGCGAAATGTCGACAGAACTACCGTACACGATGATGCAGTGCACAATAGCAGGGTAGTACTGCTATCTACCCATCTACCCGACTGGCCTGCGGACCGTGGGCGAGCCACGGTTTATCACCCCAGTGAGTATGCCTGACGCTACGATCGGAGGGACAAGCAAACACGGCATCGAAAAGAGAGTCCACTCCAATCCGCAGCGGCGGCGGCGGAAGAACTGGAGCCATGAGACCGAGGAAGGATGCAAGCGACGCACATCAGGCATGCGCGGAGGGGACGCGTAGCTGATCCAGGTGCGGCGCAGAAGCAGCAGCGATAATGCGCGCGCCGCCTGGGTGAGGGCTTGCGAGCAAAAGCCAAGGGGGCAAAGTCGCGATAGTGGTCGAAAGCGTCGCTCTGGGATGAGCGGAGCGGACGTCGTGGGTGAGAGCAAAGGGGCGGGTTCGAGGTGCGCAGTCCCGCGAAGGCGGTTACACAGCGACGAGCCGTCAGGGTCTAGTGGAGCTGAAGTGTGCCGGTCTGCTGCGACGGAAGGAATCGAGGGGCAATGATGCTGACGTGGAAGAGGACGAGCGGCTGGAGGAGCGGGACTCGCTGCGCAGGGGCGGCCACGCCGATATGCGAAGAGGCAGGGGAAGGGCGACGTCGGAGTAAGAACAGCCAGCCAGCGCATCATAGCGGGCGTCGGGGGAACGCAATTGGGAATCTTGGGATGTATTCGCATCGTGGGGCTGCGGCTCCTTCGGATCGAGAGAAGATACCTCCCACAGCGCGTAGAGCGCCGACTCGTCGCTTTCACCGCCACCTGCTCCCGCCCCGCGCCACGCTTTCGCCGCGGTACAATGTGCATCCACGGACTGGGCGCCGAACGTACGACCGTTTTCTGGTGAAGAGCAGCGAGCCGTTGGTCATGGTGATATCTCTCCCCCCTCCGTTCTCCTTCCAACCCATTCCACGCCTGCGCGAGTCCTGCTACCCACAACACAATACCAAACCGCCGCGTTGGCCTGCCGATCAAAGGCGAAAGGATGTCGTGGGATGATCTCCATAAGTGGAGGGTCGAGAGACGAATGGAGGGGGTGGTGCATCATGTATCGGACTGGGTGGATTCGGAATTTCAGCGGCATCTGCGCCAGCGTCGGCGCCGTCGGGGGGTGGTGCAGTTGCCAGCCCGCCGCCCGTTCGATCGTCTGGAAGCCTGCCATGCGCTACACCGCGCACCCCGCACACCCGAGCTTCTTATATGGGCACCATCGCAAGTCCACTGCAGCGAAGGGACAGAGACAGAGAGCGCGGGAAGCGAGGAGAGAGGCGACTGTGCCGCACGGGTCGGGCGAAATCTAGGAACGCGAATGAGCAGCTATTTCGAGGACAAGTGAAGCAAGGGCAGCAATGAAGGATATGTACCAGTCCTAGAGAGAAACAAATCTCCGCCAGACGAGGAGGGTTCGGAAAGAATGACAAGAGAGGGGAGAACGTCGTCTTGGTCGACATCCGTGACCTGGTGCGAACTCTCTGCGTGCGCGTAAAACCTTTCCGACTCCCGCAAATCCATGTCCCTCATCGAAGCCGCCGACGGTCGACCCCAGCGCGCGGACGGCGTCTCAAAGACTAATGAATCAGCGCTTGTGCGGTGCCCCCGACAAGACGTGGAAAGCGCGAGTCGATGATGGTCTTCGGCTCGTCCGGCGTCGGGGACGAGAGAACGACCTCGTGGAATTTGTGCGCCCCAACGAAGACGGGCCGGAATGCGTGGGTGGTTGTCGGCGAGAGTTGGTGGAAGGACGGTAGCTGGAATTAGTAGACGACGGTATGCGCTCCTCCGCCTCAACGAGGATATTCCCAATATAATAAATGGCGATTTGGATGGCGTCCGCGACGCCAAGAACACCACACCGAGCATTCGCTGAAAAACATGTCAGATGGAAAAATCGAATTCAAACGCTGTATATTTACCTCTGTAGAGCCGGGAAGCATCCCCTCACTTGCGTTCAGTCTCGCACCCATCGTGGAGTATGCTGCGCCTATGAGTGGACGGACGGGGGTTTGGTGTTAGTACTAGCGCATTGAATAGGAAGGAAGGGGCGCGAGGAAACGAGACGCACCCATGCCATGCGCACCCCTTCGCTCCTGCTACTCGGACCCGTGTCTCGCTCCCGCTCGGTCTCCGTGCGACGAGCGCCCCAATTGTCGACGTATCGTACTCGGGTCTTCCGGCCCCGTCTGCGCCGCGGTGCCTCCACCTCGAGGTTGGCGTCCATAAGCTCGGAGTAGATGGGCGGGAAGATACATAGGGAGAGAGCCGGGGTAACAGTGGCGTGAGGACTGGAGGGGTTTGCGAGCAAAGCGGGTGGTTGTTAGGGAAATGCGCAATCGCGGGTGGATCGGGTGCGCACGGGCAGGCAAGCATCGAGGGACGAAAGACGAATGGTAAATGACGCACTTCACGCCCCACGCTCGCACGCGTACGGGGCGAGCGCAGTTTCTCCTTCATCCCCTTGCTCATTTCGTTTCCCAGCTGGCCAGTCGACTCTCGAGTTCGGGGTCCGCAACACTGGCGCCCCCATCGTTGTCGCTGTCTGCGTTCGCATCCGGTCCTCGCAGCCCGCATCAACGCGCGCTCCCGGGGTCGCAACCGCTGTTTGTGCGTCCAAATCCGAATGCGCATTCGCACGAGTCTGGGGGTTATAGGGAATGTAACGGCACCATCCACGAGATCCGCACAGGCGCCGCAACCGTTGGGGCGAGGAGAGCACGAGCATAAGCTCAAGGGGCTGGGCGAGTGAATGTCGGACTGAGCGAGTGGCTAAGAACACAGAACGAGGGGCACGGACGCGGCGCGGTTGGTGGGCATGTGGACGTGTCGAGGTAAGGACTGGGAGATGACTGACGCGGTGGATTGGATGGGTAACTGTGCGGCGAGATGAGATTGTGAAGGGAGGCGCACTACATCCGGCGCGAGCAGCGAGCAGACGTCCACTTCCAGCCCGGCCGGCTATTGAGAAGTGTTTTAATATAGGGATGGCGTTGCATAGTCTGGCCGACCCCAGCACTAGTCCAGTGTCACGGCGCGGATAGGTAGCGCAGGCAGGAGGGGAAGCGGCGGTATTCTAGTCTTCAGATTCATTAGTTGTAGGCATTGGAGGCAAATAAGACATGGCAACCACTCACGACGATGCGCCCGGGTGTATGTTTTGCCAGCTGGGAGAATTGAAAGTCTGTATGGGGAGGGAGGGGCGAGAAAGAGCACGGACCTTCCTGAGCGTGCAAAGACGCAGAGCAATATTCGCACGTGGAGAGATCGTCAAAAGCATCGGCATGCAAAATTCTAAGATTTCCGTCAAATGAAGGTGCTGGCCCGCCGCACTGGTCTTCTGCCCACAAGGCCATGGAGTACGGTTGAAGCTCGTTCGGCGATAGCGTTCAAGACGATGAGGAAGTAGTCTCCCTAGTCAGACCAAACACGTAACCTTCTCTTTGATAAGCGGAGTGTGGAGAAGATCGTTTATGATGAGGAAGGCCAGTGTAGTAAATGGTCGCGCCAACGTCTTGCTACAGCGCCTGGGTGTGCGGTGAGGAACTCTGTGGCTGTCGGGCCGACTACGCATCAACCGGCTCTGCGACGCGATCACGTGAACAACGCGCCGATCTCTTCAAAAAGCGATCAAGAGTGTAATAGGAGGTACGAATATCAAGCGACGGGAGTGTAAAATTGTCGAGAATGTTCTCTCTGTCGCTGCCATTAATTTCCGTACATGTCAGTTGACGCAACGTCGGAATGACTACCATATCGCCCTTTCCAGCGAAGGCCAACGGACGGAATCAAAGTGGCATTCGAGGATGATGGGTGCTAACCGTAGCAGCTGAAAAATGTGGCGAATGTCCTCGGAAAAATTGCCAACCGTCAGTGTTTCAAGTAACGGCAGCGGCCCCGAAGTTGTATCGCGGAATAAATTGATGGCAGGTTTCTGAGTCCTCATCTCCAAAATCGTCATCATCTGGCTCATCTGTAGTTCGAGATGTTGCTGCCGTTCGGTGTGCTTCCAGATGAAGTCAGAAAGGGGGGGGATGTGTCAACGGCGCCACACCCACACTCAGACTCGTTGGCTATGATGTCCGAGTTGCGCCAGTGTGGCGCGAGTGAAAAAAGAGACGCCATTCTCGCATAAACGCGAGAGGATTCATCGAGATCACTGATGCCGCCAATCTGATACCATTTTTGCTTCTTGCTTTCTCCCTCTTCCTCTCTTTCTCCTCCCGTTCCATTGGCTGCCATGGACAGCGCCCGGCTGCCTGCAGGCACTCTCGACCACTTGGCACGATGGAGAGTGGTAATCTCGTGCAATTAATATTGTTGGGATGAGGCCACACTGACCGGACTGAAAGGTGTGTGTCCGCTCCTCACCAATTGAATTACCTACTCATGGCCACCCCTCCCCCGCACCTATCCTCGTGCATAAGCAGAAACAGTGAGTCTTTCACTCTCGACTAGTGACCGATTCCATCGCGGTGGTCATACATCCCCGCCCAAAGCTCCCCTCGTAGTGGTGGGGAGAAATTGTTGTCTGCGACCCATGCCGGATGCGAACATGGGCAAAATGCATGGGCGGTGCACTCGAAACGCGCGCGATCTTCGCAGCGGGATGGCGGCAGATGCGAGCGCGTGCATCCGCGCTGGGGCGCAGTTGCGTGTGTTGACAGGCAGTATTAAAAACCATCTAACTATATATTAGATGTACAGTATGGTATGTACGTCGTTTGAATAGATTTGTTTACATCCACTCCAAATTTCTCACAGAGTCTCCTCGCCGCCCAAACTTGGTAGTAGAGCAGCAATATTGATAATTGATTAATAAACTCTCTGTTCAATTGTTTGGTTATTGCTCCAACTTGAAGGCTCAAAAACCCCGTGGTGGGGACCAGCCGACAGTGTCGGTCGCGTTCACGTGCGCCACAGTGGCGCAAGTTGGTGAATTGACGTCCGTGAGTGTGAGTGTGAGTGTGGCGCAGTTGGTTGGTCCCCGTCAGATCCCCGCGTCGTGAAAGCTGTAACACTACCTTCCGGTCCTTCTTTCAGGCTCTTGCGGCAAGTGACTGCTTAGTAACTTGTCTCTACGGCCCGGTGGGCGAAAGGAAAACAAGGAAAACAAGTGGGTGGGATTACAGGTCACGGTCCCACCCATGAACGCCGAACTAAGTTCTTTCAGGCTCTTGCGGCAAGTGACTCCTTAGTTCGGTGTTCGTAAGTGGGACCGTGACCTGTAATCTCACCCACTTGTTTTCCTTTTACTCACTGAGTCACCGGGCCGTAGAGACACCGTCTCTCGTGCGTGTTCACTTTTTCAGGAGCCTAGGTCTTTTGGCTTCACGAACTTGGTAAAATGGTCGTGCAGCATACTCGTCCTCGCTGTGTTGTTTCTCTAACATTTTTTCCCAAACAATAACAAAGGAAATTGCAACGGCATAATTCATTCGAAACATAACTCACTTCTTACTTCTTACCCCTCGAGATCGCCGTACATCCACAGTCCGCCCTGGGTCTCGAGTCAGATAAATTGGCAACTCGCCGAGTGATTATTCCTACCTTGCTATGAAGCGTGAAATTAATGGCAGGGAAAATCTTCTCCACTCCTTGGCGACCTGGCTTCCCTGCCCACTCTGCTGGCGGTAAGGAGCCGACAGGTTGGAAGTTCGGCGCCAATCTGAAGGACTTGAAACACTGGAGCAGTTTCACGACAAAGAATCCGGCCTCATTAAGTGCAAATTCTTGGCCGATGCACTGTATTCCGCGTTTTAATAATGGGAAAGTGCATGAAAACGGGACGAACTATGCGGGGACCGCCTGCGAATGGACAATACATGAACGGTGTGGCATTTACTTTCGCGGTGGTAGCCGGATCCAACCATCGCTCCGGCCGAAATTCATCGGCATCATCGCCCCAGAGCTCATGGCGACGGTGTAGGAGGAGCGAAACCATCATGACTTGCGTTCGCGGTGGAAAGTACAAGGCTTGTTCTTTGGATGCCGGGATAACCAGCGGCGTGTTGAGAGACGTTCTTGCGATAAGGGGGGCGCTAGGAAATAGTCGTAGTGCCTCGTTGAGCACCGCACGGACTATCTAGATAATGAGCCTGGGTAACGAAAGAGATATAGACAAAGGCGCACGATATTTCATATTTCTTAGGCTTGCATAAGTCGGGGATTCCTCTGGACCGAGTGCGTCCAGTATTTCCTTCCGCAGACGATCACATACAGCGGGATACATCGCAAAGAAATAGAGAACGAAGGTAAGTAGGCTAGCGGTCTAGGAATGGTCATGAAGAGTGTTGCCGGCCGTGAATAACGACACCTACGGTATCTCTTGAGGCAATTAGATAGGTGACCAGCTCGTAGCGGATGTGTTCAACGTCTGTAACGAAGGACATCAGATCCAGTATGCTCCATCAGATCAAAGGTATTGCTTCACCATCTGTTTTTGCGGCCAGAAAATCGAGAAAGACGTTATCATCCAGAGGTGTAACCGCACCGGCCGCTTTTCCGTTCTCTTTATCAGAAATCGCTCGATTCACAATCGGTTCCAACCAGTTCATGATCGTTGCAATTGAGTCCTCGGTCTTGTCCTCGAATAATTCGAGGAGTGGCCAAGTGTCACCCTGTGTCCCACGGCGCGTGATAATGACCGCAACACGCTCAAACGCCTCTGTGAACTCGTCAAACTCAGTGGCGCCGTCAATGGGGATGGAGCCCTTGGGACCAAGTTTAACCTTCCCTGGAACAGTGAGGGGTTGGGACAACGTATTAAGCTTCATGCCAAACAAGAACTCCGAGGCTGAATCGAGAGTAAAACGGGACACGAGGTCTTGAATGTCGATTGGGAGGTTCTGGCGTGACCGGGACGCAATAAGATCCAACGTCGTCGAACAGGTACGTTCAAAGATTTCGAAATCAGAGATGCGCTCCTTGGCGAAGAATGGCCGAGCAATGGCACGTCCCTACATTCATATAAGCCGAAAGTGAGTTAATTTGAGAGCACCACCAACTGTTTTCCATAAATCGCCCTCGCTACGGGTGCTGTTTGGTGAACCGTGGACAGTGATTGATATTTTATTACTCACGCATTAAAAAGGCCTGTTCCAAGAAGCTTGTCACTGGAACAGCAAGATGAGTGTGAGTCTAGTGAAATCAGGGATAGTGCTCACATTCGCTCGTGCCAGAGAATGCCCTTCTCAAAATGCGAGAATCCAGTTGAAGACACAAATTTCACAACGCTTTCATCCATTGTTATCATCTACGCGTAGCGTAAGTACTGAGGAAGGCGTAATATTTCAAGAATACCTGATCGTCCCAGAATAAACGCGTGTTCACGGTGGTAGTGTGGTATTCGTGCAGAAGATCCGCGAATATTTGAAGAACATAACCCTCCTCAAAAGACTTGACGACGCGAAGTGCAACATCGAGGTTTCCTGGCCACTTTCCCTTGACGCGGGGAATCACCGTGGCACCAAGCTTCCTTGCAGCACTGTCTTGCGCCCACAACGAGATATATGAACGCGCCGAGATAGTGAGCGGAATGCTAAGGATGGCGGTCATCATGACGAATCCATTCAGTTGGAATCCTGCGACGAGGTGTATGACGATGAGAGAGAGAAGAGGGGGTAGAAACAGGGCCTTCACGAGTGATACTAGGATTCGTCTGCGGTAGTCCGGAATGCTGCGCTCGAAAGAGGTGATTTCTCGTTTGGGGGCTGCCATTGTGGGTGAGGACGAATCGCAGTTGGTGAGTAATAACGCAGCTTCGAGGCGTCTTCTCACGGTGAGGTCGGATCCACCACACTGGAAGCTGAAGCTGTGCACCATGCCGGTCGGCAGGACGGTGAATCAGCCACGATACGGTGCAACATGTACAACAGCTCGTTCGATCAGTCTTAGGTGCGCATGAACAAATCCAGGACGACGGCGACCCACGAGGCTTATAGTTGAGCCAGACAGCTGGCAGACATCCAAACGCCGTCCATGGGAAAAAACAAACTTCTGCGTAACCATCTCTGTGTACGGATTGGAGTAGATTGGAGTCCAGGTTAATTATAGAGGACCGCAAGCGCTTGGCAGAGCCCAGTGCCCACTGGCCCAGGCGCCGGAAGTGGTAGATATCAGTTCTGTGGCGCGCCCCAAGGATGATGGAAATAGGCAATGCAAAAACCCCGTTGAAGGGATGCAGTGCACGCCAGTCATTCAGCCGTTGGTCGATTGTGGCTCGCCGTCCGTTGTGGCAGTTAAGATTCAACATTGACAGTATCATATGTTCATCATGATGTAAGCGCTGGTTGGGGATATTTGCTAGTCTCTCGCACAAGATCAATTAATATGGACCCACACCATCAAACATGCCATCCAAATCGGGCTTGCGTTTCCCATCATACTGTTCGATTTTCTTCAATTCGTAGGGCCACAGGTCACAAGCCTCAATTCGTACGAAAATTTTCGTAGGTCGCAGCGTCCCAAAGGGATCATACGAAAGGTTCCCTCCAACTCGAACAAAAACGACGAAAAAAAAACGGCGTACTAACGGCCCTGTGGGGATAATCGTACATCTGTTGACGAAAACACACCCGCTGACAGAAAGTTGACATCGCATCTCACGCAAACTCACGCTCCTCAGATAGGCAACGCCGCGGTCTCGTGGGCGGACAGTTGACATCGCATCTCACAAACTCATGCTCCTCAGATAGGCAACGCCGCGGTCTCGTTGGCGCTCGGGCGCTGGTAAGGAATTTTATGAGCACGTAATTCTTGTACGGTGCCGCGCGAGCTTGGAAACAGTTTTTCCACCAAGTTTGGAGGAATTTCAACTAGCTTTGCTTTCCACCGTGATCCCATTATGGATGGGGACGGCGGCTTTGGCGCGTAGAATCGGGCTGTCGGGGGGCTTACGAAAATTTCGTAAGTCACCGCTGTCACAAGGCCCCGTACGAAAGGGGCATTTCGTATGCGATGTCACACGCAAAATGGTCCTACGAATTAAACGAAATTGAACAGTATCATAAAATGGATTCTCTGGCCTAGGGCGGAGTTTCATGGACGACGTTTGGACGTCTGCCAGTTGTCTGGCTCGACTATAGGTCCCGCGGGCCGCCGTCGTCCTGGTTTTGTTCATGCGCAAAGGCTTCTCTGATCGGCCTTTATTAGGCAACAGCCGCAGCCAATGCGGGAATGATATGAACGGAGAGGAGCCAGACCTGTGAAAATCAAGGATCAGGCCGAAATATTATTTTCAACCCACGCACGTTGTATAACCGATAGGTCTGTGCGTCATCCGCCGCCCCGCGAAGCCAATAAATTCTGCCACCCACAACGAGGGAGAGCACAACCAGAGGCGTGGTGATATAGAGCTTTGATGACCAGTAAAAACTCAAAAATATGGAGCAAATTGGAAGGGCTGTAAACATGTATATTCTAGACGCCCGAGGATAAGCAATGGGAAGTGTTATCCTTCTGATTCCATATCCCCGGTCACGTCCGCGAAGTCTTGAGCATGAATGGTGAGTATAATTACAGCGGCACTGCAGAAAAGCGCGGCGGTAGATTTTGCAGTCAGGCTCGTTGTCCCGCCTGGAAATTGCATAACAACAGTTAGAGACAGGCGGGCTTCTTGAATTTTAAAGCGTGGGTCTACCTACCTACGATCTGCGTGGCCCCAAGCTCAAATGACAGATACCCAAGCGAATTACAAATAGTTTTGCCAATCCAATGTCTGGATAGGTTCAAGTCGTCGTGGAGTATCGTTTGTAACCGTCAGCAAAGTGCTGGCTTCATTAACACCGAAGAAAGCGGAAGCTAGCTGACAGACTCCGACAACGATCCATCGTAGAAACTTCGCTTGAGCTACTGTGACCCAATTGGATGGAAGGGCACCATGGTTTGTTAATTGCATCCTCGTTGTTGCTATCGCACTGATTGGAGATATTGGCCTGAAGAAGATGCATCCAGGTCCAGAGTAGTGTGAAGGAGATCGAATAACAGGAGAAGTCGAATGTCACGGCAATGGCAAATGCAGTCTATTAACCATGAGAAGACCATGAATGTAGCTCAGGGGTTAGCAATGGACATGAACCATACCACAGGAAAGAGGATTGTCTTGAGATCAGACACAGTAAACAGGAGAGCAGTAATCACATGCTCGTGCAGTTTCTTCAATAGACTTTGGATGCTGAGGGATGGATAATGGGGGGCATTCTGTGGGCACTGCATTTTGGAACAACATCGATGGCGCCGCCCTTGTATTTATGCTGCGCGGAGCACATCAAATTGACGGACGCAGATAGCCCTTAAAACGGATCGATAAAAATTCGAGTGTCGTGCAGCATTCGATGCATTCCAGGTGTATATTGTGATAGAACTCTGACTCAGCCAGTCGAGGGATATAGCTGCACATCACAGCAAAATGTATTAAATAAATGGTCAAATTTCGGGGATAGGCTGTGTAATCTGGCTATTCATGGATTATTGCTACTCAACTCCCGGAGAAGCTGCTCTGCGAACACTGACCTCGGTCTGATGGTGTACGGCGGGGAATTTACATGACTGAAAATGCTGAGCTGAAATTCCCGATAGGATTTTTTTTTTTTAAAACTGACCTGACGAAATACTGTAGTATTATGTTCAATTCGTAAGGCCATTTTGGCTTTTTCGATGTGACGACCGGAACCTTTCGTAACCGAGCCCGTTTAGGCAATTTGATCCGCCGGCAACGCTCGGCTACGCTCGGCTAGTTCGGCTAAGGCCAAAATTTGCTCTGTGACGCAGTGACTTACGAAAATTTTCGTAGGTTTTTGGCCGTGTGACGCGTGACTATACGAATTGAACATAATACTACAGTACGGTAGGCGAGACAGTCGCGCTTCGATTTCGGTTTTCGGTATCCGGATCTTTGCGACTTCCGATTCGGATATTCACAAACAGGATTTATCCTGTATGTGCCTATTTGGGGGGTTTCAAAGGGGGGAGGACCGAGAATGTCGCCTTTTCGTCACATGACTTGCACTTATTACCATTTGGAGCTATTAGCTAATGTAAATTGGACGGCCCCGGGGCGATCCCAGCCCGTCTTCTTCCGGAGCACATCTTTCAGCCACACAAACCTTGCGCGCTGACCAGCTCACATTGAGCTCTCGGCATGTCTGAAATCCAGATGTCTCCCAGTTTTCCTGTTTGTGACCTGCCGCTCGCCGGCCTACGCCCATCATATGTTACCTCATACCGCGATCACATGAGCATGGGCTCCCATGTCGCTTCCTTTCCTCAAATAAAATAAAACATACCTCTCCAAGTGAGCATATTCTAAGCAATGAGACTAGAAATATAAGTACAACATGAGTTGCAAGTAATAGGTAGATGCTGCTATATCTAATAAACAACTATCCTATGGCTCCTCTTCCTCTCCATCGGGTGTTCCATGACCTCCCTCCGAACCAGATCTGTCGGTACCGTCTGGCCCCAGCACATCCTCTGGGAGCTGTAGAGGGTAGAACTGATCAAACCGGAGCTCAATGCAGAGCCGATTGCACTCATAGTTATTGATGAATGTTTCAATTCCGTCAGTGCCAAAATCTCCAAGCCCAGAGCCTCTGAAAAAGCAATTTAGTCCCATGTATTAATCATGAAAAAATGATTCCCACATACCCCGCCATTGGGTGAGTCATTGAGTTGAATAGAACAAGGCCGTCGTTTCCTCGGACAGGGGGTTGGGGTGCCTTAAAGGTCTGCAAAGACAAGTTCCCCACCACTGTACCCAAGTATATAGTGAGCAAAAGCGTGAACTGTCTCGCTCTGTATATCCTCAGATCTGCGAGCCTTGTGATCAAGGTGGAGGTGAATGAAATCACAACTGATGCACACTTGCTTTCCACAAGCCAAGTCATTCCTCCAGCTTCCCCATCAAATTCTTCGAGGCCCGAAGCTGCACTTGGACACCTAGTGACACCAACAGGAATATTGGCGAGAAGATAGGCTTGCGCAAATTTGATGTCTACTATGGGAGCCATTTTGTTAGTCATCGTAACATAGAGGAGAATTATATGGCGCATGCTGAAACACTGCCACACCCTTCTCTCGGCACAGCAAATAGAAGTCCATGAGAAGTTTCTCACCCAGCACAAGCTGAGTTGCCTCAGCCCCAAGCATGAGGCGGTTGTCAATCAGGGATATATGATTATGAATGGAGTCAGGGTCATTGTCCGAGATTCGATAGAGGCATTTAGCAACGACCCATTCTTCCCCGCCCTCTGAATCAAACAGGACCAGCTTCGGAATTTGAGTCAGTTCAATGTTAAACATATGATTGGACAAACAAACATCAAATGCAACCTTCATTGCACCCTTTGCAAAATGGTTGTCCCAAATCATTCCATCAATTTCACCACGGACTTTGATAATTTCAGGCTCAAAGTTCGCAGGATCAACTAAGATGGTGAATTTTTGAAGGGTGACCAGCGATTGTGTCTTTGAAATGAGGGGTGCTGCTCCTCGACCACGCAAACTGAATCTAGACCCTAGAGCAGAAATTCCTGAAGTTTAGGAGACAAAAATAATCACAGTCATTCAAGAGTTTAAGTTGAAGTTGTGAATGGCCCTGACCTTTGGGAAGACCTGGGCGGCCTCGCTTTGCAAGACTTGATACAGATGCTGATGACTCAGAGACTGTGCGCTTGCGGGAGTTTGATCCAGGTTGACTGCTCTGAGTATCAAGCTCTTCAGCTTGTCTAGTCAGACAGTCTCGATACTACGGTGTATTGAGAATGGAATATTTGCAAGTGCATTGATTAATGCTTAGACCGCCATATCTTTGATAAAAGACAAGACGGGCCTCCGCTTCGCTCCGGAAGCCAAAAATAACTTTATTGAACTGTATCGAAGAAAGAAGACAAAATTAATACAGTCACGACTCACAACCAACTCTCTGTCTTGACAAATGAGTTTGAACTTGTTGGCAAACAGTACAACCAGAAGCGGGGCACTTCCACACGGTCATCTGAATTCGCAACTTTCGATCGGTGATTACGGTGAAGTCCTGCATTTATACTGCTCAAGCATAAGTAAACCTCTAAAGAATGGTACTCAATGTTAGAAATCACGCCGAAAACTTGGTGATACGCTCTCGCGGTGCAATGATCCTGAAAACAGCTTTGAAATGAAAAGGCCGCAGCGAAAGGTCGGAGAACAGAAGAATACCTAGCAGTCCAAAAAACACAGGGCTCCGGATTTGCGAGGATCTGTCAACGAGATAGACAGTGCAGTAGGAGTAGAACAATGGGGACCTGAAGAGCATCAACAGACAAGTGAGACCGAAGAATTGAGATTGAGCGATATTGATGGGAATTTGGAATTAACGGACACTACCGAACCAGCAAAGAATAATGTGTTGCGCAAATTGAACTAGCACAGAACCTAGGTGGATTGATGTTGAAACAAAAGTTGACCGTCGAGGCGTCCAACCGCAGGCAGCACTTGAGCCGAAATTGATCTGGTTTCAAAGTAGAGGATAGCGCTTGAGGGAGGTGGACATTAACAAAGCAAATTGACCACGCAATCGAAGGATATCTCTATAGGAGGGCGGAAGAGCGAACGGTAAAGGTAGAGAATGAGATGAGCTGTTGAAAATATCTTCAGTCGAGGATAGACAATGCGACTGAATTGAGGTGCAAGAGAAATGGGCGAAAGATTGGTAGCCCGAATGAAGGACGATGCTCCCTGCTTATATCTTTGAGAGGGGAGGTTGCGTGGTCTCCCGGCTGGATAGCAATCATTGAGCTGCGCCGCTGTTAACAGCAGCTGCGATAAACAGCATTCTGTCAAAAGTGGCTGCACAATGGTCAGCTGTTGCGCTTCATGGGGTTTTTAAGTGGAAAAGTAAGTAAACTGTGCTGATGTATTTTGGCGCTGAGATATGAAGACGACGAGAGAGGGTGAAGGAAGGGGATACGGCAAATGGAGCTGTGCGCAAACATGTACAATGACACACCGAGGTAATCGTTAAAGAATGGTTAATCCAGAGATGCACCAAAATACGGCACAGACAAACTATTCTCGGCCGCGGGAAGTCGGCTGCCCGCCAAGTAAGGTGCAAGTTACTTTTGGCACCCGTGAGAAAACTTAAGTTAACTTGCGGCATGTGTGCCGAAAGGGGCAAGTAAAGTACAACTTGAAGCAAGTTCACACAAGTTACTTTTTATGGACTCGAGTCAGAGGCGGCGTCAGCGGCGGTGCCGACGGCGATGATGCGGCCACATGCGCGGAAACGAACGCGTCGCGTGTGGTAGCGTCGAAAGAGGGCGCAGCGCGTACAGTAGTGTGTGGCGCATCGGTCGACGGTGACCGCAAGGTGACGGGGAGTAGGGAGTAGCGCCGAAGCGACGCAGCGGTAGAGCAAGCTGGGGCTAGCCAAATTGCCGAAGAAAGCAAAGGATGGCGATGATAATGAGCGTCGAGAAATGTCGTCGCGTAGTGTGGGTTGTAGCAGCGGAGTCGTGGCGGAGAGGGGGGTCCGTGTGGTTGTCGAGAGAGGGCGGGAGCAGCACAAGCCGGCGCATTGGATTAGGCTGGGTGTTGTGGTGGCAGGCGCAATCGTCGGAGCACGTAGCCGATGGGCAAGCAGTCGTTTTCGGGCAGCTCTGAAGCGTAGTTAGGGTGGGGTTTTCCTCGGAGCAGGAAAAAAAGTTCCCATTTTGCGTCAAAGGATTTGGTGGTACGTTTTCGTCGTACTGGGGACCTTGGGCGGTCAAAATGCGGGGGGAGGCTAGTAGAATCATCCGTTCAAAAATTAGAATATTTAAAAACCGTTATAGTCGGAGCAGTTGTATTGAACCGTGCCCCGATTTTGAGACGGAATATACTGGTAGTTCCCCTAGATCCGCCCCCGGGTCTGGGTAGAATGGATCTTGGGCTGGGTCAAAGTCCATAAAGGCTGCCTTGAAATACAAAGATCTTGTGTAAACCTCATGCTTGTACGCCTAATGTGTTACGTGGACGTACCCGTTGATAAAGAGATGAAAATTTACGCCCGGTATTCCCACAGCTGTTTCCAGTTCCGTAATTCTGTCCCGCATATGACGGTTCCGTGCCTGCGAAATACCTTCCACGTCCTACTGGCTGCCAGCTGACCATCATTTACCGCAGGTCCAAATCGGCATAAAATATGTGGCCCACCATAACAACGGACTGAAAAATGCATAATCGTTTCATAGGCGTCTGAATCTCGGAAATCCCCCACCGCCTTGGTTTCCCGCACCTGCAAACACCTCATCTTCGGTTACAGGACCCCCGGAGGTGATGGTAAATATTATTGTCACAATCGCGCCCCCGATAAAACTCAGAAAGAGCGCCATATACCGGGACACTGGATAACGCATGACAGTGGTAGCTAATATGAAGGTGGTCTGTGAGGTTTAACGGGAAATAGGTGGAGCTGAACATCAGACTAGACCATCATATGATTAGACCAGTTCCTACACTAAGCCAATTCCAAGAAGGGAGTTTCAATGACCCCAGTGTTGGGAACGCGTCGTCCACCGAAGGAGCGCTTGTTCGTCAGGTACTTAAGGAAACACTGACTTTTGATTCTCTTCCGCTTATTTGAATTCTTCCCGTCGCTAAATGGAACCGGAACGGCACTTCGAACTTCTACTGGCACCAAGGCGTGTATGGTTCAGACTCGATGCATTCGTTTTGATGATACCATGGAGGAATTGATGATAGTCGATCAATAAATTTATTTTGTTTTGTACGCCTTCGCGAGGTTCATGGCGATGGAATTCTTGATTCTGCGCCCATCCCCGGTGTTCTGCAGCGACTTCCGGGACCTTAAATTCGACGTTCATCTCACATTTCCCAGACCTGCCTCCAAGGGCAACTGACCACACGCTGGTGAGGCTGGAACGCTTGGGCTCTCGTTCTTCATCTTCCAAAACCAGATGAGACTGCGAATTGAATTTATTATTTAATCGCTGCATCGATTTCTAGTCCGCGCTTTATCTCCGGAAACGTTGCCTATGCTTCGATGGAAACTCTCCGGCTCTGGATCTGAGATGAGCGACCTAAAAACAGCTTTGGGAAAGTGCGGGGACAACGAGGCTCAACGATCGCCTCGAGGCCGCGAGCCCTTGCTTCGTACCTTCACCGCAGTCTGCCTGGTGGGTTTTCCTCCCTCCAGGCTCCCTCCTGGATTCTCGTACCTCCGCTGATAGCTCATCTTGGGATTTCTTCACTAGAACCTCCTGCCACTCAAACCGGACCATGCAACAGACCCTGAAGACGTGCTACAAGTGTGGGAGAGAGGGACATCTGGTGCGCATTTGATACGTACCCCTCTCCTTCGCGGATTGCTTGCGTTCCTGTGCGAAACCTCACATTGGTGTACATCCCGGCTCCCCTTTCTCTGACGGATACACCTGTGGCCACGCCAGCCCTCACAGAGGCCTCGAGCGGCCCACGATTTCTGTTTCCTGTCTCAATCACTGTGTAATCTCTCCAACAATCGACCCTGACGACTCCTCCCGTAGTCCTACACTTGCACCGAGAATTCAGGTACGGGTACTGGATCAGCGACCAAGAAATGCTATAAATGCAGCGGCGTCGGCCACATCGCCGCGAATGCCCCAAGGAGACCCAATGCTACAACTGCAGGGAGATGGTGTGTCCCATCCTTGCTTGCTGCGTCATGATACTAACCTCGAACTCCTAAGGGACACATCAGCCGCGAGTGCCCACATCCACAAAGTGTCACGAGTGCGGCAAGGAAGGGTAAGTTAGTCTTGTTACACTGCTTCTTTACTTGAGACTCAATCAACTCCTTCTTATGCAGCCACGAGCGAATCGAATGCCCGGACATCCGCAACATGTGGTCGATCGAAAACCTTAGCAAATTGCTGGAGCCATTTCGCGCTGCCAATGCAGCTAGTCGCGCTGCCAATGCAGCTATTCGCGCTGCCAATGCAGCTAGTCCCGTCTAAGCCAATGCCACAACAATCTTTGTTTGTAGTCTGTCGACCTCCCATCAGTTGTGATCGGAGGTCGATCTTGTTATTAACCGTATCTTAAGCAGATGCCCTGATTTCATAGGCACCTGTTTACGATCACCTGAATTTGACATTTTTCTCGGCCCATATCTCTGTTCCAGAACTTTGACTCCAACCTTACTGGATTCATTGTGTGAAAGGCTACAGGTCACACGAGGTCTCAGAAACACCAAGGTATATTCGGGGGGGAAAATAGGCGTCGAGGGGAACACAAGTAAGTAAGTAGTTAGGCTGATACGAGTCGAATATAAGTGAAGTACGCAGGACATATAGGGGGGGGTAGGCAAGGGAACAAAGTCCGGAAGTGAGATCTCCGGAGCGCTACAGTCTCTATCTCAACACATTGTGTGTTTTCAAGGCCGGTCACCGTTTATTTTGAAGAACTCCGGATATATTCCACGCCGCTCCATCGACATCAGTCAGACGACCCACGGTCGAGCGCTCAAGACCCGCTCAAAAGGACGGCCTCCTTGATCTTCTTCGCTCCGCATGTCCTCCCTTTGTCCGCACACAGCATCAATTCAGCGCTCCGCTCTTCTGCAAGACTTTAATTTACCTCTGCCGCTGACCAAAATTAACTCATTCCTTTTGAAGGTCAACCACTCCTTTTGGCTGCCGTCCGGAACTTGCTTTTGGGTTTTCTGTTACCTCGCCTCTTCTTCACTGTATTTTTATCCCTGCCCGTGGGTTTTCTGTCGCCACTTGGCCTCATCAGTTTGGATTCTATTTCCTTCTTGCGCGGCGCCGAAACAAGAACATCAAGCCGTTCAAGACTGGCGACAAGGCCCCCACCCCATTCTTCCATTCTGACTACAACCGATAAGTCAGAGAACAAGTGCCGTTCCGTCTGTTCCTCATCTCATGTTTTCAACCGACGGATTTCGAAACAGCTCGAGACGCCGTGTTGGTGACCAAGGTTCACTGATATTCATTCTTAAACATAGTGTGATTTACGAGAAATGAAATGGAAGGGGCGCCATCACATACATTTTATCGTGGGTCCACGGGATACCGTGTCGGCCGTGTGTTGCAACCGCAATTATATTTCTGAACCGTCGAACACTGACCCGAAAAGATCATGCTCCCAACCAAAGTACCCGTTTTATCGATCGTCACCCTAGGGTGCATAACGGCTCTTAATTTCTACGCCACAAGCACCTCAATCTGGGTGTTCCAGGGTAGATGGATTCCATATGTCTGTAAGACCTTTTGCTCACCGTAATCCAGAATATACGCATAGAAGCACCGGCACAGCGCCGTTACACAGCCCGCAAATCCCACGACCGCGGCTTCATGGTGTTTGAACGGCGTGGGACGGACACTTGCCATGGCATTTGCCATGGCGTTGCACAGACGTTGGCCATTTTCTTTGTTCTCTTTGTCAGTGTGGGAATTTGGTACACTTAGCGCGGCCTGATACCGGCGATCATCCGGTCATCATTTCAACCTTGTGATTCTCAACTTCGTCTCAACATTTTTTTTTCTACTCCCTCCCGATTCCCTTCAAAATTTATCCAGACTCCTGGGAGTTGGCTCTAATGAGGCAGCCATATTTTCTCCGGCTGCCTGGAACATTGTGGAGGGGATGGATTCCGAGCGGGCGCCCAAGGCTCAAGCGGCATGAGCAATAAATTTGCTGCACTGCAGGAGGCAAATGAAACAAAAACTATGATCCAGATCATATATGTTCTTCAATGTCTTCTATATACCTAACCTGTACCTCTTCAGAGTTGAGTTGTCGCTGGTAGGTGATGCACCCAAGAGGGGTGGGGAACTCTCAGTTTTTCGGCCGAAACTCAGAATCAGTTCGCTTTCTCACGGTGACAAAGGGAACAAAGAGAATGGCAAATGTCCGTGCAACGCCATGGCAAATGCCATGGCAAATGTCTGTCCCACGCCGTTCAAACACCATGAAGCCGCGGTTGTGGCATTTGCCGGCTGTGTTACTCCTTCGACCTGCGGCGCTCAAGGTAGAGGCAACAGACCACGATGGGCTGGAAGCAGAAGAAGAGTGGTCTTCTCTCATGCCCATGGGGAACGGCTTTGGCTTCGTGAGGCTAGGGTCTCAGGGGCTGCCGTTTGAGCAGTCCATCTATCACCAGCTTCACTGTCTCAGTGGACACCTATGGCACGGGAAACAAGTCGCAGGAGCTTGGGGCACGGCACATGCACCATTGTTTAAATTACCTCCGCCAAGCTATTCTTTACAACGTGGACACCACGCTCGAGCCCGCGTATATGTACAAGATTTCGGAGAATATCAGCACCTCCGCCTCCTCCGGCATGGGAGTCGTTCACACCTGCGTAGATTGGATTAAGCTTCGGAGTTATTAGGAAGAGAATCAGGTGCGGTATTGTGGCATTCCCCTCCGTTTGGACCAGTAGTTGTATCGTAGGCAGTGGATCGGCGAAGTCGGCTTCATAACTTGGAATTGACATGCGTTTGATCTGAGAAGGGTCGCCTTTCCAGATCTATAAAACCCACTCCGTTGGATTAGTCAAGTTCACCTTCCCCAACCATGTCCCCCAACGTGGACGAACAATATAAGGCGCTTCTGAATGCCGACGATGAGCAAGACCTGGAAAATGCATCACCATCCATTCCACTGTGCAAAATCACCCAATACCGGTCCATTATTATATGTGCAGTGGTCGTTGTCGTCATCTTGTCATGGTCGTGTTTTCGATGTATGTCTACCACAAACTGGCGCGGGATGTCCACCTTAGTATGGAGGTGTGATATATCACCGGCCTCTAATTGTCGGACAGGCGTGATATATCAAAACCGCTGAGTTAGAGGTGTGGCTGATATATCACCGTCCTCTAATATTCTACCATGTATTTCCCATAAATATATTCTCCCTACAGTGAGCACCACCTCACCACTGTCGTTGTTCCACAGCGAGCACGAGCGTACGTAAAATCGATCAAATTGATTATATTAGATGACAACAACAAAAGGGCGCTCGACGTCGCTGGACGCGATGAGCACAAAAATACGAAAAAAAAAACGATAAAATAAGGGAAAAAAGGGGGCACTTGGGCAACACCCGCCCCCCATCTGCTCCCGGAAATATAAACTACATCGTCAAAACCTCGTCCACATAGATTGGATTGACCGTTCGTGCTGGTAACAGCGGGATCGGCTCCTCCTCCTCCCCGCTGTCATCGCCTGCACCCTCTCTCTCCTCGTCACTCTGCTCCCCTTCCTCGCCCTCGTCCGACAGCTCCCCCGCCCTCCCGCAGCAAATAAGCTCCTTCAGGCCGTCCCACTCAGTCGCGAATTCCGCCGCGAGCGTTGCCTGCACAGCACTTTGGCGGATTGCGTACGCTGTCTCGCCTTCACGCTGTGGCCCATCAGGCAGTCCTCGCAACCCCATCCTCTCCTTCCACCAGCCCGAGCGCCACTGCAGAAACGCGTCAACGCGGCACATTTCCTCCTCCAGCAGATCGACCTCCTCTGCCCAGCGATTGGCCCAGGCACGCGTCTTTGCCCATTCAATACGTACGGCTAGCATCGGATATTAGCAGCCAGAATGTGCTCTTTGCAGGCACGTACCTTCATTCATCGCCGCGTCATCCCCTGGCTTCCAAGACTCGCCCTGGGCCACCCAAATCCACGACATTTTCAGTGGCTCCTTGCGGCTGGGCTTTCGCCTCTTCTGCTTCTTCTTTTTTCTTCTTCCGGTCCGGGTCGTGAAAAGTCGCCCAAGGGAGCCCGTGCACGTCCTCCTCTGCCAAAGGGAGCAGTGTCCTCTCCCACTCATTCCGACCCAGCTCCTGCCCCCAAAGCCACCAACACCTTGCGCGCTACTCGATACCCTCCTGCCGCCCGCTTGATTTGGTGGTTCAGCGCCGCGATCCTATCCCCTGACCGCATATTCACCCGGACTCCACACGAGTAATTGTCCTTGAGCTGGTATAAATGGGTTCGCACCAGCAGCTGCCTGCACACGTCATGGAGCGCCTCAGACGCTTGTCCAATCTGCAGCCGGTACTCGTGCAGGAAGGCGGAGGTCTTCATTCCGACCTCCGCCTTGTCAGCCGCAGGCGCGGCCCACCATGGTGGAAGGTAGACACAACTCGATATTGGAGGCCGTGACGCCAGGAATGGGCTGTCCATTCGTGGCGCGCGCGCGCGCCTCGTGCTTGCGTGCACAGTGCTGCCCATTCCGTTGGATGCAAGCCGGTGGCTGCGACGTCTGAAGCGAGGACTCACCTGGCAGAAACATCAGTACCTTGGTTTGGTAACACCGCTCGACCATGCAAAAAAGACATACTGTTGTTCCTCCAGCTGCAACCCCCATTGCAATCAGCTCTGTGACATGCATGTCGCCCCTCACAGTGTCCGCCTCCTCAGCTCCCGCCGCCTCCCTGGCTGCCGCCTCAGCTGCGAGCTCTGCTCGCACATTGGTGACATGCTGATCCTTCCGTATGGTCTCGAAGGGGTTCGGCGCCTCTATGTCAGCCTCCCACTTCTCCACCATGATCCTCCATATCTTCACCTCATCCGTCCCCAGCGACTCGTTCATGTCAGCCAGAGCCTGCCGCGCGTGGAACATTTCCGTGACCGTGTTTTACACCTTCCTACGGATCGTGTGACCTGGAGAATCCATACCGTTAGTGAGAATTCATGACAAGCACCATCTACAGACCACTCACCCAACGCGATGATCTTCTTGTGATTCCAGTCATTGAAGTGGTCATCTAGAGTATCCCGACGAAACCCCAGCCCCATCTCCTTCGTGCTCCTCGTGAGGGGGTTCGCATCCACCCACCCTCGCTCCAGCGGCTCGCCGTCCGTTTGGCCGACATAGGGAGTGAGATTGAAGGAATACTTCAGATTGCACGCCTCGATGTGAGCGGGCAGATGGAATTTTGGGACAAGGAAGGTGAATGATTTCCCACGGCTGTCCAGCATAAGCGTCTCGTCTTGGTACTGCAGCATGCGCTTCCAGAGATTCAGCCACCATTGCCAGGCGATGTCGTACGACACGAAGTAGCGCAGGAGCTCGGAGCCGGTGAGGCTGTAGAAGAACATATAGTCCATATTCAAGTATCTACACAGGCGGGTTTAGTGATCATTCACACCATTATTTTTGATATCTAGCTGACAATCTCCTGGAGACAACCTGATGGCACTTTGGCGGTGTACCATGTCCATATTGACATGAAATTCAAGACACAAGATCCTCAACTTTGGACCAGTTGCAACCCTCTTGAATTGCTGGGGAATGTTGTCAATGTATGCAGCAACCTTGTCCTGTGTCGACAAATGCATTTTGTAAAAGTTGGCAAGTGTGCCAGTCGCAGAATTTGGCTCAGGAGGACGATTCCCCGACCATCGAAAGGAAACCTCGGATCTATCACTCAAAAAAGGATTTGGCTATGAAATTGGGTAAAGAAAAACATTATATTTTTTATCCCTCTCTTCATACTCATTGTGCAGGTTAACAAGTGGGAAGCAGCTACACCGCCAAAGTGCCCCCATGTTGAAGGCAGCTGGTACAGTCATCGAGCAGACACATGAAGCGAAACGTGTCCGCACCTGGCACGAACGTGGCCACCAGCTGTTCGGCTCAGCTGGTTTTCCAGCTGACCACCACCTAGCTCGCTATGTGTTGTACATATATTCATACCAGCTGTCTCCAAATCCGAGTACCAGTACTCGCCATCCGAGTCTGAACCACTGCTCACTCCCCAGCCGTACCACATTTTTCTCGACATATTTTCAGTGCCATTGATTATTTTTTTTTCGGTTGTTTCATTCCAAGATTGCTCTGCTCACGAAAAACGCCCTGGGTCCTCGGTGCTCCCTTAGAGTTCCTTTGAACTCATCCGCAGCGTTTCCTTGACTTCGTCCTCATTATCGCCGAGTCGCCAACCAGTTGGCAAAAGTTGGCAAAAGTTTACCAAAAGTTGAGAAAAAGAGTGCCAACCAAGCACCGACGTCAAACTTGTAGGGACCAGTTGCTTTTGTTTTTGAGACTGTTCATAAAGAATGCATGGAAAACAAGAAAAAGTAAGACGACCTATAGAACCAAAGTCAGTATGTAAGTACTGGTAATGTCCGCGGCCCGTGCACATCACATGCTTATTGAGAGACAGACCTCCGCTTCGCTCCGGCATCAAGACAACAAATTGATTTTGAACTGCAATGTACAGGACAGTAATGGTGCAATATAGGTGGTCCACCATTTACAGTGAAGGAGAAACAGTCAGAGAAGAGTAGGTAATAGCTTCACAGATTCGGGAGTTTAGAGTTGGAGTCCATGTAAGGGCAACCTTAAGCTCAGCGCAGGGCACGGAACTAGCGGGAATCCGAAGTATAAATATAGGTACTAGAATACAGGAGTGGAAATACTACGCACCTAGCGGGGAATCCGAAGAGAAGAAAGGATGAGGATTCCCACGCTAGGCGAAACCTTATATACTAATTGGTAACTACCCAGTAGGCACGTGTCCGGATGTATCTACAATGATCGCAGGCCTGATCGCACAGCATGTGCCAGCGAGAGCGGACAGATGTCTCGGGTGGTTTGGCGGTCGGATAGAAGGGCGCAGAAGTATCCAGAGCGCCAGGCGGAAAACCATCTGAAGTATCCGGAGCCGGTCCGGATAGAAAACTGTCCGAAACGGGGGTTCCCATGACATCACCCCCCCCCCCTTGGAATACGGTGTCCCAACATATAAGCGGATGGTCCTATCGCGCCTCCGGAGGGACAGCGAGTCGAAGGCGGCCGAGGCTATCCAGCAGGGAGTGTTGGGGTGGTAGCGGCGGGGTAGGGTAAGGCATCAATGGCGTCCTTGGCGAAGACGTCAGAGTGCTTTACCCACTTATCGTGCTCCGGACCATAACCCTTTCCAGTGCACCATGTACCAGAGGCTGCTGTACTGGAACCCGTGCTTCAAGGATCTCGTCGACCTCCCACCCCTCGTTGCCATCCGTCCGGAGGATAGGAGGGGGCTCGTCATTCCGGGGGCGTCTGGGGAACGGGTCCGGCTTCGCAAGCTCGAGCTCACCATCGAGAGAAGACCGGGTGGAGCTGGGAGTAGCGTGGGGGGAGCTCGAGCTTTGTACGCCCCTTTTCCCACAACCTGTACGACCTTGAAGGGTCCAAGCCGCTTGTCTGAGAACTTGGGAGACGGGCACGTCGTTTGGATGTTGGACACATCCACCCAGACTCGGTCGCCTACCTGATCTCCGGCGCGGGCACGCGTCGGCAATAATAGTACAGCTTGAACTCGGTCTTTGGCTTTGACGAGCGCAGCCTTGGCTTTGGACACTTCAGCGGTGATCCGGTTGCGGAACTCGTTGACCGATTTGTTGGCTGAGCACATGCTGTTAGGCTCGAACCCCGTCAAGGGAGCCGGCTGGTGTCCGTCATAAACGGCACCTGCTGTGTCGAGGAGTGGACGTGGTTGTGTAGGTGAATTCGGCCACCGGTAGGAGCTCATCCCAGTTGTCCTGTTTGTAGCTCGTGAAGATACGGAATGAACTGTTCGAGTTCCTGGTTGACGCGCTCGGTCTGGCCTTCGGTCTGCGGGTGGTAAGCAGTTGGAGGTAGCGGGTTCAATACCGATGAGGCGCCACAGCTCCTGGGTGAACTCAGCGATGAACTGTGGACCCCGGTCGGAAATGTACTTCCGGGGGGTCCCGTGGTGCCTCCACACGTTCCGGTAGTACAACTGGGCGGCTCGACCTGCTCCGAGGCTGTTGTGGCATTCGTTGAAGTGGGCCCGCTTACCAAGGACGTCGACGACAAGCATGACCGCGTCGAGCCTGTGCGCCTCCTGAAGCTCAACTATGAAGGTCCACCAAGACGGCGTCCCACCGCTCGGCCGGAATCTCGGTCGGATGAAGCTCACCGTGGGGAAGTTGCCGAAGTGCCTTCATCCGGTTACATGCATCCGCAGGTTCCGATTGTACTGACCGATGTGTCAGGACAACTGGGGCCACCAGTAGTTCCGGGAGATTAACTCCAACGTCTTGAAGCGGCCAGCATGTCCGGCGACACACGTGTTGTGGTGCTGCTCCATAATCCGGCGGCGAAGCTCTTTATTCCACGGTACAACAATCTTACCCGCGAAACAGGAGCAATCCGTCTGAGATCTGCCATTCGGCTGAGCGGGGAGAAGGGGCCTTCCGGTTCTTGAGGAGCTCCCGGGCGACAAGCACAACGGGGGGTCCTCGAGTTCCGGCTCGGTTGCAAACACCTTCCAGACATTGCGCAGGAGGGGGATCTCAGGTCCGTCAACTGCAATCCCCTCCATCGCCCAGATCCGGAAAAGCTCCGGCCGAAGAAGCGTAACGTCTCGAGTTCTCGGATCCAGCACCGTGGTCCAGGCGGCGGGAGAGAGCACATCCAGGCGGCCCATGAGGCGACCCGGCTGGTGGAACAGGGCGAAGTCAAACCGGGACAGGTAGAAGGACCACCTGGCCTGCCGCCGGTTCAGCTTCTGGGACTTCTGGAAGTACTCCAAATTCTTATGGTCCGTCCAGATCTCAACCGGGTGCTGCACGCCTTCGAGGAAGTGCCGCCACCTCCTCTAGAGCTCGAACGATCACAAGCATCTCCTTGTCGTGGATCACGTAGTTCCGTTGGACATCGTTCAAGCTTTTGGAAGTAGAAGGCGACGGGGCGCCACTTCCCATCCGTGCCCTGTTGCAAACAGAACGGCTCCGGTTGCCCAATCCAAACTATCCGCTTCTAACCGGTACAGCCGAGATTCGTCCAGGAGGACCAAGATGGGCTCTGCGGTCACTGCGTCCTTGAGGGCTTGGAACACGGCGGCCGAGGCAGCGGTCCAGGTCCAGGCCATGCCCTTTTTGTCAGGTCGAAAAGCGGCCGAGGGATGTCCGAGAACGCCCGGATGAATCCCCGGTACAAGTTCGTGAAGCCGAGGAACTGCTGCACATCCTTCTTGTTCTCGGGTGTGGGCCAAGCGGCGACACCGGCGACCTTGACGGGGTCCATCTCAACGTGGTTGTGCAAGATGATGACACCAAGGTACTCGATCGTGGACTCGAACTCGCACTTCTCTGGCCGGAGGAAAAGGCAGTGTTCCCGGAGCTGACGGAGCACCTCTCGGACGATTTCGCGGTGACAGGCGAGGTCGGAATGCACGATGAGGATGTCGTCCAGGTAGACCATACCGTCTCCAGACAGAATCAGTTGGAAGATGTCCGTTCATCATTGTCTGGAATGTGGCCGGGGAGTTGGTAAGGCCAAAATACATCACCAGCGCTCAAAGAGCCCCCAGTTCGTACGGAACCAGTCTTCCATTCATCACCTTCCTGGATCCGGACGTTGTTGAAACCCCACCGGACGTCGAGTTTCGTGAAGAACCGAGCTCCTTTTAACCGGTTAATAAGATCGTTGATTAAAGGAGTGGGTACCGGTTCTTTACGGTCATCGCATTGAGCACC
>JARKIC010003088.1:0-34718 GCA_029378375.1 Mycena olivaceomarginata
AAAAGTTCGATATGGGGATTCGGACAGGCGTGGCGATGTCCCGCTGGGGCGGTTCCAGTTTATCTGGAAGACATCAGGCTCAGATCGCGAATATATTTGGAGAATTTACCAAGCAAGTCGACCAAAGTCGGGCCTTTGTACCACTGTGCTAGCTGCTTTGCGTCGTCTCCTTCGCGTCCGACAAGATTCACTCCCAACATCGCCCCGATTGGGACGAAGGTCGTTTTGGAGGGGTGGAATCCGGACTGAACTAAGAAAGGACGAAGCAGTGTGCAGATGTCATCGTAGCGATCATTATTCCATTGCACCTAGGACACATTCATTAGATGAAAGAAACACCTTACACCACGTGAATCGGCATACCTGGTCCAGCTTATTGACCGCAACAATTACCTGTGCAACTCCGAGACTTCTGGCAAGAACGAGATGTTCTCGTGTTTGACCACCGCGTTGGAAGCCAGCCTCGAATTCACCATTGGACGCATCAACAACAAGTAATGCGCAGTCCGCTCGAGATGCACCAGAGATCATATTCGGAATGAATTCTCGGTGACCTGGAGCATCCAAAACGGTGATTTGTCGCTTTGTTGTCGCAAAAGACTCAGGGCAACGTCCATGGTGATTCCTCTAACGATGGACATTGGTGAGCAACCTGCAAATGGTCGAATACTCACCTCTCTCTTTCTTCTGTCGTGCCGTCTAGCCCCCACGCCCAACTAAAGCTGCTGCTTTTCCCGACCTTGATACTGTTTCTCTCATTGGCCAGTCGGGTTCGCTCGTCCATCCGACCAAGCTCATACAACAGCCTTCCCATCAATGTCGACTTGCCCGCGTCCACATGTCCTGATCAAAACATATCAGTCTAAGCAGTGCCAAGTTTAGAAACACTTGCCAATCACAACGAGACTCAGTCTTTGTTTGCCCTCCGCCTCCTGGGCTTCTATGGTTTTCTTGACCTCTTCAGCAGCTTGTCGTGCGCAAAAGTCATCTTCGGCGCTTCTTCAGCCTTCGACGGCTCTTTATCCACGAGATTCAGCCCTGCCAGATCGAGCTGGCGTTGGTCAACGTTAGCGGCGGGGGCACTTTTCGGCGCCGGAGTCGCTTTCTTTCCCCCTCTGGCCAGGTTGCCCATGGGCGAAGCCGCGCGGGAAGATGAAGCAGACGCTTTCGCATCGGCCAATTGCCTCTGCGCCAGTAATTTCTGCGCCTTTTCGCGTTCTCGAGCCGCTGAACAAATAGATTAATGAATAAAAATATTAGCAATCATACAACATCGAAAAGAATTATGTTTTGGAAGTAAGGGGTTTCGTGGCAGGGGAGGAGGTAGTGGCTTTCTCGTCTGCTGCGCCAGTGCCGTGTCGCGTCTGGCGTTCAGGACGATATCATCGGGACTTGGGCCGTCGAACGCGAACCCGCCGGGCCCAGACAATCGGGGATCTTGGGGTGTTTCCCCTTGGATCGATGTCTAGGCTCCTCCGGCTGCTTCCCCTTGAGCTTCCTTTGCTTGGCAAGGCGCGTAGCCTCGTCGTCGGGGATATCGTCGATGAGCAGGGACGCAAAGGCAGACGGCGCGGCGCGCGTGCGCGTTGGTTTAGGTAAAAATATGGGCGGAATCGAAGGGGGCGGGGCCTCGGGAGCCACGGGCACAGGCTGATGCTTTTCCTGCGCTTTCTTGATCTTCATGGCCAACTTGGACTTCTTCGCATCCGCCGGGCTACTGGTGGATGTAGGCGTCGAGAGAGGTATGACGAACGGCTCTGTGCTCGTCGAGGGCCTCTCAGGGTTGGTTAGGAATAGAGCGACTGGTACGAGGTCGTTATCGCGGTAGTAACGGTCGGACCGTTGGCGATGGGAGTGAGATACTCGGTATGCTCCTCAGGCAAACGGGGGGAGTAGTCACCGCAGGGGTCTTTGGCTTGGCAATCCGGGCAGCCTTGTTCGCCTGTGCAAGGAGCGCGAGTTTCGAAGGCTGGCGAGCAGTAGGTGGACTACTCGAAGGCGTAGGCATTTGGGGAAGTTTGGACGGCGTCGGAGCAGAAGGCCGGTTCGGTGTGGGTGTTGGGTCCTGGACCCATCCAAGTCTCCCTGCGAAATCGAATCACCATCTCCAGCTTCCATTTGGAACATGGCAGTTTGAATTGCCCGCCGGACATGCAATGACGTAGACGAGGGTGCTGGAGACGCCGAGGTCGCTGAAGCCACAGACATCGGAGGCCGTATGGACTGTGAAGTGGGCCGGAGATCCGGATAGGTTTTCACGGACCCCAAAACATCAGTACCAGTCGACCTTGAGCTTTCGCTTCGCGTGCTGCTCGTGCTTGCCCTGCTCGTCGCAAGCATGGCCAACTTGGATTTCTTCCCGGTCTGCGAGGCTGGGTTCTGAGTAATCTGACGGCTGGACTTGGAATTCAAGTCTGGGATGTCTGGTATAGTGTCCAAAGGAGGAAGAGGCTCGCTTGGGGGGCCTTTGGTGTCGGATAGCTATCATAGCTATCTGATTCCGATGGGGGAAGGGAAGGTGCGGGCTCGTAGAATGATAATCGATGCAAGGCCGACCCGGAAGGCGACACCGGTATCAGGTCAGGATCCATGGAATTGTCGACACTGTCGGTTGGTACTGGGTCTACGGCTGCGTAAGGAGAGGTCCTCTCAACAGTACAAATTCAACACACCGACTGCTAGTCCATACGATGTTGTAGCAGAACTTGGTGGTCGGGGAAGATGGAGCGACATATGCTGGGGTCTGGTGGGCCAGATTCGGTACGTTCGGTCCTCTCCGTGATTGTACTCAGATTCCGCTTCACGGGAGCATCGCCTAGGTCTGACAGAGGATCTGCGGGACCCAGTTGCTGTTGAGCGAGTACAATCAAAGGGACGCGAGGTCGTTCCTCTCAACCGTATCTCCGGTATGGGTATGACACGCCGAGGAACAAGAGGGGCGGGGAATATTCGCCATAACCAAGCTCTCGCTGCTCTTCGAGTTGTGGTGTCGGAGGGAGATCTTTCACGGTGTGCGATGGAGCTGCAGAATGAATGAGTCTGATGATCTACGCGCAATCGGAAAGCCGAGACCGGGCGGACCAGACGTGCACCTTCTATTACCGCGCAACTTTAAAGAGTCGGGCCACAAAATCGCGTACACGGGAGGGATGAAGAACAAACGAAAGTTATGAAACTTACCTTTACGTTCCTGTGCAAGGCGGTTCTTTTCTTGTGCCTCTGCACTGCGAGTTGAGAGCGAATAATGGAGCATAAGTCCGACGCACCAAGGGCCCATTTCAAGGTTTTCTTCATATCAAAATTACATCCCAGAACATCCTTGATTGCTTTGTTCGACAAGCCTGAGTGCTCTTCGCTACCGATGACTTCTCGCACTTGGTCCAGTCCGTCATTCAAGAGGGCTGAATATGCAGATGTAGCCGACCATGGACAAGGGTGATAATCCTACCTTGATGCTCATCGGAAATGTAATCCTCCCCGCCGTCGGACAGAGCATCGTCGTCCAAATGGGCTGTGCGAGGTGAATATGGGACACCAGAGCCGAATCGAGCGCACCATCCAGATTGATGTTCTTTACGAGTTTGTGCCTTGCAACCATGTGAATCAAGTTCAAGTTCGAGTATGACTCCAAGTGTTGATTGATCGATTTCTTGGCTAACATAAGCGCATCAATCTCATTTTCAAGTCTCCCATTTCCTCAATTCCATGTTCACGCCATTCGGACTGCTTCGGCTTCGCGCGCTACGGCCCGGGTCCGTCCCCTGCCTCTTTCTTCTCTGCTGTAACACGTAATCTCATTGCGCGACCAGGCTTTCTCCACCTCGACGCGTAGACATGATCTCGCAAAAATCACCCTTATCGGCAACCTGGGGAGAGATCCCGAGGTGAAGACGACGAAGAACGACAAAGAATACGTTTCGTACGCGTTTTGTCTTGTAACGCGCTTGTTTCACTGACTGTGTTCAGATATTCGGTCGCAACCACGAGTTTCTCTGCCCCGAACGAGAACGGCGGTGAGCCGTTCCTTTTGTTGCCTATGCCCTACTCATGGCGCATTAGAACGCCACCCTAACACGACTTGGCACCGCGTCATGTCTTTCCTCCCAGGGTCTAACAAGTATCTTCAAACTCTCAAAGCCGGTAGCAAAGTGTACGTCGAGGCGGCGTATGAGATACGCGAGCCCGAGCCAGAGGCAGACCCGTCGACCCCCCAAGGACAGCGCCAAATTTTCCTCAGGCACGGTGCGGCCGTCCATAATTTGCATTCCACTGCTGTCCTTAATCTGGGTTATAGAAACCATCAAAGTCATCTCGAAAGGAAAATCGTCCGAGTCGGAGGAAGGACACCACGATTCAGAGCACCTGTAGTCTGCCCCTGGAACACATTCTCTATTATCGTTGTAGTACTTATTACTTACTCCCCTTTTATTATCTACCCACCTGCTCATCAAAACGCGTAACACCAGTCCTTGCGTCAGAAAGGACCCTGCGGATCCTGGGACGAGCTCGAGTCCTCCTCTTTCTTGTCGGTGGGAGACGCTTGCTGTATTCCCGTCAGTTCAAATCATTTGCGCGAAGCATACGGACCTGGTCACTGCCCGATTCTGGCGGAGTGGGTATACTTGCCTCAGTGGGATTGGAACCGCGTCTGACCTTCCGGAGGTAGTCTCGGACAGTCGTAAAAACCAACTACGAATACTGTTCAGTCAAATCGACGATGAAATAATCAGATACGCACTCGGTGATCGTCCTGAGAGGATCCAGAAAAACACGCGACTATGGCGATGGGGCAACAGGGCGCGTTCTGTTATGGTCCCCCAGATAAGCGTTGTCGACCTTGTGAATCTAAGAAACTCTCGAATTACCTCAAGCCAAATTGGGAACGCTTCAATATAACATGAGCTTCAGCGGTGGGATACGACATGTGAACCGCGGTTGATGCTCACCCCCACCATTGACGCGAAATTCGCCTTGCAAGCCCATCTGTTTCGGAGTCTTTCCCATGGCGGCCATTCCCTTCTCCACATAATAGCTCGAATGCCCGGTGCGCTTGACCACGCTTATCATGCCCTGCCGTGCGGTTTAGAAAAAACTAGAGGATGAACGGAGTGAAGACCTCAACGGCGTTCCAGCTGTCGAGACTGATATCGCCCAATGCCCGAAAGATGGCCGAGGTCGCCCACTGAGCAGCAGAACAACGGATGGCCTGAAAAGGAACAAGCTCAATAACAGGAATGAATCAGGGGCTCGAGACACAAGGCGTCGGACCTGCGATGGACTGGATGGATATGACCAGGCCCTTGCCTTTGGCATGGCGGGAGGTGCCTCTGAATCGCTTGCGTATCGAAAGACCCAATGTCACCGCGTCGGAGGCTGAGAATGAGGGAAAACGACAGCTGTTTCCTCGACCAATGTCTGACTGTAGTGTGTCGAAGGTCTGGACCGACGTTTATTCCTCAACTTTCCCTTACATACCTGGCGATTTCTGCGGCAGTAGGGAACATCGAATGGATGTTGTTGAACATGGGTTGTGGGAACAGCTCAGAGAAAAGGATGGCCAAGAAGGTAAAATTGTCGTGAGCACTTTCAGAGTGAAGTACAGGAAAGAAAGCTGGTAGGAAGCAACGAGTTGTAAACGGCGTAATAGCGTGGCCATACTTATAGCCAGCCCTGCGACCGAACGACGAGCAGCAGTCACAGTTTGCTATCAGCCTTGAGGTGGACCAGGCCCGGGGCAATGTTGGTCAGTGTCCGTGAGGATGAAATGAGCCTTGAGGCAAACCGAAGCTTGATTTGAGGATGCAGTCGTTGTTCAAAACGAAGTCGGTCCGGTGTTTGCCGCACGCCGCGGATCAATCTGCTCTTGGTTCCGCTCTTTGCTTCATACGCGATAAAAAGCCATAGGCTCATGGAATTCTTCAACGACATCGGGTCGGACCCACTGAAACCCTCATTATTCGAACTAGTTGCCCAAGAGCAACTGCGCGATCTCTTACAGCCCGCATTAAAGTATGTTCTGGCTGTAAGATCGTTTCGTCCGGTGAAGCTTTCCAGCATTTACCGTGTTGCAGGTGTTTGCACATCAATATCCACGATACCTCCTACGCATAGTCAATAGACACGAGGAATTTTACGCTGCTATCATGCTATTCGTGGAAAGGCATTACCTCCGGAAGCATAGCGAGTCTTTCGTGCGGCTTGCACCGTGGATGTTTCTAATGCCCTCTCGTAGATGCGTCTTTCTCCGAGAATTTCTACGGTCTGAAGCGAAGGAGAAGGCCCTTCATTGAGACTGAACGAGCAAAGGCTGCGGTTGGCGGAATTCCGCCTGGGAGAGAAATTACGCGACCAAGAAATATGGTGGTCCTTACTCTTTCTGGTTTGTACCCATTCTTTGAATCGGTTCATGCGTGGCTCACGAGAAAATGTGTAGGTTGGCGTGCCGTACTTGCGCGCCAAGGCCCAGGATTATTACGAAGAATTGGGCGGAGGGGTAGATGCCTCGGTCGACCAGCCACGCGTCCCGAGGGATCCAGTAAGTTTTTATTTATCCTCATCTTATATCCGTCACACACAAACTTTGAAGGGCTTATGGAAACGAATGTTTAAAGCCGCCTATCCCTGGCTCAACACGTCCTTTGAACTGTGGTTGCTAGTTTGCAACGTCGCATATCTCTTCGGCCAAACACCGTTTTACCGACCTTGGCTGTCATGGATAGGTATTGATCTCCGCCGCCTCGGCGTAGAGGACTTTGTGAATCATTTTATTCCCTTGGTTAGGGAGCTCGCTAACGACGAGAGTAGCGTGCCGCTGCGGCGACGGCGAAAAAATCTCCTAGCGGCCCTCGCACCCCACTCGGCTGGATTCGCCGCCTGCTCTTCGCCTCTCCGCAGGCCTTGTTTGAATCCTTGAGGCTTCTACTGCCCACCGCCATTTTCTTCATAAAATTCCTAGAGTGGTGGTATTCTCCTGGCTCTCCAGCGCGTTCATTCTCCACCTCCCCGCTTGGTCCAGCGGTCCCGCCGCCACGCATGCTTCCTCCCCATTCACAAGGAATCCCTTTCCACCCCCAGAGTTATGGAAAATGCCCACTTTGCCTGGACAGTATCAAAAATGCAACGGCGTTACCCTCAGGGTATGTTTTCTGCTACCGGTGCGCTTACGATCAGGTCGAGCAGAATGGTAAATGTCCTGTAACACTTATGCCTGCACGGATATGGCAGCTGAGAAAGGTCATGGTGTAGAGTACTTAGAATGATGATGCTTTTTTGTTTTATCGAGCGAAGTAGGAGCTGGAATCGATAAGTAAAGGGTCCGTCTGGACTACTACTTTTTGTGCCACCCGATCAATATCTTCCCAATCGGGACGCGTCCCGGTTACATCCTTGAGTCCTTCTTTGATTCTGTGCATGTCCTCTCATGGGCTTGCAATTCTACGGGCTCCATACCTCTAGTCAGTACATTCCTCGCAAAGCAGTACCATGAAGGTGGCTTCAGCGTCTCACTTTCGGACGATAACTCGTTGACAATCAACCCATATCAGTTCGGAAAACATATCCAAGCGCAACAAGTGCCAGGATGGTCCGCCTACTATCTCGACTATAAATTCTTGAAGAAGATAATATCATCCCTCACCGCTCGTCGACCGGCATCCGAGGCTGCTGCCCTGGCCCTTGGTTTACGCCCGGCAGATATCTTGACCTCATCCTTACCACCTGCATCTTCTGTTTTGCGCGAACAAGCTTCGATCGGTCCTGACGATGCCGTTCTCCCGCCTCTTTTCTCTGCTTCTGTTCAGGATGAGCGCGGCCCCGACTTTCGAGCTCACAAAGCTGCTTTCTTCTTCAAACTTGAACGCGAATTGGAGAAGGTATTCCAAACCCCCCATTCCACCTCCCACATGTTTGTTCATTTCTGTCTGGTAGATCAACGAATTCTACCTGCAGAAGGAAGCCGAGCTCAAACTGCGTCTGGAAACTCTGCTCTCGAAGCGGAGAGCCGCCGCGATGAGAGGGTTCCCGGATACGTTGGATGATCCCACTCAACAAAATAATGTTGAGTGGACTGCGGTCGAGGAAGGCTTCAGACATCTCGAACGAGATCTTGGAAAATTGCAGGTATACACTCTGCAGTTTCCCCCTCGGGCTTATGCAGATCCGATTTCCAGCAATTTGTTGAAATCAATGCAACCGGTTTTCGCAAGATCCTCAAAAAGTTTGACAAGCGATCCACGTCGGCCACGAAGGAATTGTACCTCGCTCGCCAGGTCGACGTTCAGCCGGTGTTCAACCGACAGCTCATCTCTGAGCTTTCGGATACAGTTGCAGCCTGTCTCCTGGATCTCACCGACCTTTCCTCCGGTCTCAAATTCGAAGGGTCCGCGGCCACCGATATATTTGCCCAACAAATAATGAACGAGCGCCCCCAGCAGATGGGACCGTTTCATGATTTGGAAAACAACCTACGCAAGGCGGTGGCCATCTCGGACACCTCTTCTATCGCGGAGTGCATTCATTACTCGGACGTCCTCTCCCAACAAGGCCCAGGGGGGAAGACCAACGTAACCCGAATCCTGTGGAACGCCATTATTGAAGCTCCTCTTGAGCTGGCCAACTTGATATTAACCTCGCTTTCCACGCCTTTTGACTTCCAATTCATTGATGACATCAATGGCCGGACCTGCCTCCATGAAACCGCCATCGCTGGGGCGTTACGGCTCGCTCAAATATGCATTGAGAAAGGTGTCGACGTCAGAAAGATCGATGCATACGGCCGAACGGCGCTCCATTACGCTGCGATGAATGGTCACCCGGACATCTGCCATCTTCTATTGCAGACGGACCTGGCGCCAGACATTCAGGACATGGATAATTACACAGCTCTCGTATATGCCACGCTCAGGGGCAGCGTAGATTGTGTGAGGGTGTTGTTGGACGAAGGAAAGGTTCAAACCCAAACGAACCCTGCCGCTGGCGATCTCATACCGTTGTCGCTGGCCAGTCAGTCCGGGCACGTCGACGTCGTTACGCTTTTACTCCAGCGCGGAGGTCGCTGCTTGCCGAACAGCAACGGAGAGTACCCTATGCATCTGGCGGCGCGAGAAGGACACACCGAAGTGTGCCGTATTCTCTTGCTTCATGATGGGTGGGACACCCCGGACAAGTATCATGAATGGACCCCGCTGTTCCACGCGGCACGCTACGGTCGCAGGGATTGCGTCCGCATACTTTTAGATGCCGGTGCTAGAGTTCGAGCCACTGATGAGCTCGGTCATTTGGCAGTTTACTACGCCATATGGTACGGGCACCATCAATGCTTGACTCCTCTCCTTGCCGCTACGCCCTTTGTCCTGTCGGCAGGGGATCCTGCACGAATTCCCAAAGACTCGCCTCTCTCCGATTCTGGTGGTACGACAGAGTCCGAGATCGACCTTATTCCTTCTTTGTCGCTTCCCCCTCCTATTATGCCTCATCGAGTGTATGGTCATAACTATCTGGACAAAAACCACCTCGTCCAAGTGACGATTGGCCATATGTCCGGCGAGAGCATTGGTCAACCCGGCGTCCGACTACACCATCGTCTCATTAGTTCCGCCTTCCGGAATGACGTTGTGATGGCCTCTACCCCGCTTAAACTTGTTATAACGACGAGCCGAGACGTTAATTCGGGACCATACAGCATTCCCCTCTCGCAAAAAGAGGCCAAAGGAACTTATGCGTTCCAAATATCTTCCCTGGATAATTTGTCCCTGGTTTTCTCCATATATCCCAATTTCGGAACAAAAACGATTGGCCGAGCGGTCGCCTTACCGTCCTTGTTCAAAAACTTCGAGAAAAACCGTCCATTCGTTCTTCCTATTCTTGACACGCGTCTGCACGTCATCGGCGAGGTAGGTCTTTTTATCTATGCAGCAGCGTAGTCCCGACGACGTTCCTCAGGTCGATTTCGAGGTGAACATTGTGACACCTTTTGACGGTGTGACCTTGGAGGTGGGAGGTGACGTTGAAACCTACTGGAAATCTCTTGCAATGCCTCTTGCCTCAGTACCACATCGTGGTCCTTCCCGCTGGCCACACAGATCCAGCCTGATTGGGGCGTCGTCGACACACACATCTCCTTCGTCCCATTCCATCACAAGCAGTGCTGGCCAGGCTTCGACCATATCATCACTCCGCGGAAGCTATTTATCCTTAGTTGTGCAGGTTACGCGCGACTTGCATCCAGTCGTCTGTGCCGATTGGGTTCTTCCGCAATCGAATTTCGATTTGAATGTTTCCGATGTCACTCTCGCTCAGTTCGAAGCATTGGCGCTTGCTACTGGCAGGAATGTGACTTCGCAGACAGATGATTGGCCTGGGCTGATGTCCTCATCGATGGTATCTCTTGCCCAACTTCTGAAGGTATTCCGGTCGAAACTGCGAATATCGTTTTTACTCATCGACTATAGATCCTTCCCACCAATTTAGGGGTCAGTTTGGAGTTGGCTTATCCACAACGGGCGGTTCGCGCACAATCGCTGGGATACCGATTGCAACTCAACAGTTTCGTGGATTCTGTTTTGCGGACGATATATTCCGCATCCGGAACTGTCCACGGAGCTCGCCGAAGAATCGTCTTCACATCGTTCTCCCCGGATGTATGCGCTGCTCTGAATTGGAAGCAGCCGAACTGTATGTCCGCTTCAGGCGCTTGTAAATTGCCTAACTGTTTTCGCTAGATCCCGTGTTCTTTGCTTCACAATGTGGGAAGAAGGAGGGTCAACCGAACCAGTCTTCATGTCCCCGAGAAGACATCGAAGACTGGAGGACAACCAGTGTTGGTGCTGCTGTGGAATTTGCCAGGGCCAATAACTTGTTGGGTATTTTCGTTGATGCTGGTCTCCTCGTAGGCATAATCCCGTTGACGGAATTCTTATTACTGACACGAGCCTTAGATGCAGGTTCCTTCGTTAATCGACGGTGTAAGGACCGCCGGCCTACTCATCGGTATAAACGGGGCGTCAGACAAGTCTGAGCCGCTGACTTCGGCGTCTGCTATCGAAGGAAGTCCTGTGGATGCTTTCGTTCGCGATGGCATGGTCTTCTACGTTGATCACTCCATGCGCGAATTGATCTGAGGTCGTATGAAAATGGACATATGCACAGGTGTATTCGATACCCAAGTATAGAAACCTCGAACAAATTAAAAGTTGATGGCATGCACATAGAACTCGGTTTGACCACAGGAACTCCAGTCGATAAGATATATTCGAATCGCAATTACAAGCACTGAAAGCAGACATATATCATGATTACATCTGGCCGAAATATTAATCGTGGATTCATCATGGTCTTTTTAGATTAGATACGCACCAGCCAAGCCCAGAACGCCTCAAGTTTATTCTTGGGAGGGGGGTCGTCGTACCTAATAAAAAGTAGGCCAATGCAGATAAATCCTGAATGGCTAAACTTACGTGTCTGCCTCAATCTCGGCAATGTTCGTCACGAAATCCATCTGTCAGCATTTTAGGTGCTTTTGCATAGATTCTAGAGTTGGACACGGACCTTCTCAGCCGTAACCCAGTAAAGGGAGCCACCCTTCTTCCAGTAATAGAATTTGGCACCGGCATAAAGGACCTAAGAAAAAAGTTCCATTTAGTTTTTGTTGCGGGGTTGTCCTAGAAAAGCTATAGTCACCGGGAACAATGCGAACGGGAGGTAGTTAGTCACGAAGTCAGCGACCACCCAGTTGCCCTATTCAAGCCATTAATCGCGATGGCAAATGGTTTCACTAATCGTAACTTGCCTTCAAGAACGTAGTCGCGCCTGAGAACTAGTTCCAGTCCAAGGTCAGTGGCTGAAATTAACGACGAGGACTACACACTTACGAAGGCGATGACCAAGCAGAATATCAATCCATACCACGCAGCGAATGGCTGGAGTGGCGAGGCAAAAGGAAGATGTTTTCTCTCGTAGCCTTGGGCTTTCATCCCTTTGTAGAAACGGATGTAGGTCAGGCAGATACCTGTATCAAATCTCGAGTTTTAGCCGCCAACGCAGGTAGGAGAAGGGATCACCGACCGAACCAGGTCATCAAACCTAGAACGAACTCGAGTTTGAGCCAACAATACAAGTAGGAGAAAGGATGACTGACCCGCGATGGAAGTCATGTTGGCGAACCAGCCAAACACCTTTAAAACATGCTCGTACGGTAACATGCATGCTGTATGGCTTTAACGCACCTTGCCTGAACCACTCGTCACGCCCATGTAGGCAAGGGTCGAGCTAAGAGAATATGAGTTCAAGCGTGTACGTAGTTTTATCAAAAAAACTGACAAGAGAGAGCAGAATACGATGGAGGCCACAGGAAGACCTAGCGGTGGTATATGAGTTGAGGATGCGTGACATTGAGTAGTGCAAGCCAGACCATTGGATAGCGTCTTGAGGAAAATCCTGGGCGCGTTGCCAGCAGCCGCCAATCCATCTGCGTCCATGTCAATAAACAAACGAGGTCGACAGCAACGAAAGAAATTTACACAAAGCTCTGGAACTCGTGTACAGGTCGCTGGATCCCGCACTCCAGGCAGAGGTCAAGAGACAAGCGTTAATAATCTATAGACTATTTAGCGTCTCGATATTTCGCTCAAATGAAAATGATCGGACCGAGGGCAGAGCTTTGATTCCCGAGCTGAAAGCAGCTTTGAGCATTGATCCCCTTTGAGAGGAAGTAACCTTACCGCTGGATCGCAATGACGAATCTGTAGGGATTAAGGAGTTTGAAGAGCCAACACGGTAAAAACTCACGGAGAGCTGGCGGCCGTGCCATTACCAAGATTCAAACCCTTGTCATTGGAAGGAACAAGCAAGCCGATGATGATGACCCCTCCGATGTAAAAGAGAAGAATCCTGTATACGTTTCAACACTTGCACTGCGACAAAGGCAAGGACACATACCGAATATAAACGCGTTTGATGGCTTTGGGAAGATTGCGTCGGGGGTTCTTGGCCTCTCCCGCAGCGATCTAAGAACAGTTGATATGATGCGTTTCGAGGCACCTAAAAAACGTACGGCCACAATTTCAGTCCCACTAGAATGGATGTCAGAATACAAGGCATAGAAGAATGAAAAAAGCGCGCACATGTACGAGAAGGCAGCTTGGGACATCACTGCCCACCAGCCGAGGAATTGGCCCTTGGCTCCACTGATACCATCATACTGGACAAAAGGGCCAGGGTTCTTCCAGTAACGGAATCCAAGGCTGCATATATTCCAGTCACCGTTGGGTGGAAGAACTGAGAGACATACCGGTCGTGATCCGGACCCCCCTGGGCGTGATGAATTAGTTGGACCGACAACGAAGTGCAAGATCTTCCTAACTCACACCCAAGTCCAACACAATCCCCAAAATGATGAGGCCAGTAATCGTGATGACTTTGATCGAGCTGAAGGTACAATTGTCGAGAAAGAAAGAAGCAAAAAGGAATCCCTGCTCACGCGAAAATGAACTCTGCTTCGCCATACACTCCTGCGCCAAGCATGTTGATACCGATTACAACAACCTATGGTTCCATTAATGGCGATTATACGAGCGAAAAGCAACAAGACGGACCATGATGATTGTTATCCAAGCCTAAACTTTCTTCAGCGCAAATTTTGGCACGGAAGAAAATCCACTTACTGCGTTGTTCACCTCCCTGTTCCAATAATTGATAAGGACTGACGCTGCGGAGAGCTCGGCGGGCAGTACGATGATCCAGTTATACCAGTAGTTCCACCTTTCAAACACATTTTAGAAGCATGAAGGACGGTCGTAGACCTTCGCACCCCATCGTGAACGAAAACGCAGGGTCAACCTAGAACGCATCCCATCAACACATGCAGACACGAAATACACTCCGCACGTACGAAGCGCTCCGCAAGTTTGATATGCCCCCCCGGAATGGGGAGATATGCGACCATTTCACCAAGGGAAATCCTAAAAGGGAGTCAAACCACGCCCGCAGGAGAAACGCGACGTTCCATACATGACCGAGTACGTGATACTGCCCTAGAAATTTGAATGCGAATGAGAAACGGGCAGTGTCCATGGACAAGAGCCCACATACAACTAAAAGATAACCGAGGAGAAGACCTTTGGGCAGAAATCAGCCATGAATATTGGTTTCGCGACTGGAGTGTCTAACCAATCGGTCCTCCATGTCTCAATGCTGAATGAGAGATGAGGACGTGTGTAATTGAAGAACAGGCCAGAAAATTTCACCATTGGCCGTGCCCAAGAACAACCCTGTTCCGATATTCAGCACTCTCAATTTCAGAAGACCCAGCAGTGGGACGGGATGTTAATTGTTATCACCTGTTCCGATAACGCCCCCAATACTAAGTGTACGCCTAAGTCGCGACTGAAACCTCGTTGAACAAGACAAACCTAATCATTGCGATATGGCCTTCAAGAAAATTAGCGGACGCGTCTTTTTTTTTCGACAAACTTTGTGGACCCACGCACGATTTTTCAGCTGGCGCACGAGTTTGTGCTCGCCATGGTAAATGTCTCCGGCTGTCTCATCGTGCGCGAAAGATTCCTGGATCGACGGGCTCTTTGGATGGTCCTTGTCGTCAAATTTCTCGGCCATTGTAGCAAGCGGGAAGGAGCAAGAAGGATTAGAGTGGCGTTATCTCTTCGGTCCTACCCAGTATGTAGTGTGACAGCCCAGGCACACGAACTTATTAACTGCCGGCGCGGTGATTGATCTTGAGTACTTATTGGCGCAGAGATACGCACCTTCGGCAATATAGCCGAAGGTGTGCACATGCAAGATGATGCCTCCCACACGTCTGGGCAACACACTAGGCGATAGACTTCATCTCTGGCGTATTCATTACTGGTAAATTATTTAAATAAAAATTAGTACTTCTAATTCTATATCGAGGCTCGATACAGCGCAGCGTACGCCCCATTCATCTGTAACAACTCATCATGGGTTCCAAATTCCGAAATGGTCTGCAAATACAAATGAGGTTAGGATGTCGGTGAAACAAGAGGACCGAAACGATCGATATACATACCCCATTCTTCATTAATGCCACCTTGTCCGCGCGACGAGCGGTAGAAAGACGATGTGTGATAAAAACGCAACTCTTAATGCGCTCTCCAGTCGTTGGCGACCGCGACATTTTATCTATAGTGTCGAATATTTGGTTCTGGGCGTGGGCATCCAAGGACGACGTCTACATCAAGCGATTAATTCAGCATATGGTGTACGGTCGGGTGCGGTAGGAACTTGCCGGTTCGTCAAAAAGCAGTAGGTCCACCTGCGGCTCGTTGGCTCGCATAAACGCACGTGCAATGGCCACCCGCTGCCACTGAGCAGGCCGTTATTTCTCAAATCGAGCCAGAACGGAGCTCTTACGTACCTCGCCGCCAGACAGCCCATGTTGACGGGAAGATCCCGTACACCCAGAGCCGGAGTAAGACATCGATTCAAATCCAGGCGTCTCCAGAATCGTCCGTAATCCGTACGGTAACGAATTCACAACATTATCTGCTTCCGCCAAATGAATCGCGGTCTCGATTGTGGCCCGCGAACGCAGCTTCTCGACACGTCCCATCCCCACGTTTTCCCGTACAGTCGTATTGAACTTAGAGAAGCCTTGGAACACGGCTGTTAGATGTTGATGGTAATCCGATGGGTTGTATCGTCGAATATCGAAGCCGTTGATGGAAAGATCGCCCAAGTCGTGGTCCACGACCCGCAAGAGGATCTTCGCAAGCGTTGACTTGCCTGGAAAGTGTGAGAGACGATCAAATCAGTGGCGGTGAAAGAAGTTTACCAGAACCATTGTAACCTGAGATGCCGATGATTTCTTAAATCCGCAACTTGTAAAAGGGTTCACTAACCGACGATTGCCAAAGTTTCTCCGGACTGAAGCGTGAAATTGACGTCTTTAAGTGCTGGTTCTGAACATCCGGGGTAGGTGTACGATAAGCCACTATTTCATGGTTAATTCGAGTCATTCATTGGAGAAGAAATCTTTACCATGCTGTGATACTCGCACCGCGGGGCGACGGCTGGTAGCACACAGCGTCCTCCTCATCGGGCTGGAGTCGCGGTTTCAAAGTCTTGCCGGCACAGAACGCCGACATGAAGAAAATGCCTTGGAAAACCATCTGTGACGTGGCGAGCAGATTTCTCGAGGCCAAAATGACCGACTGAATGGAACTCCGGTACAGTGTCAGAGAGCCTAGGGATGCAGATGACGTTTGTAGCAAGAGAACGAGCGGTATCTGATTGGTTCATTGTATTAGCGACGAAGGCGGGGATTGCGGTCAACTGACATTTTGGAGGGCAAACAAAAAGTCCGAAAAATTAAGTTTGGATAGTAAAGACGATTCACGAAATTGTTGGCTTTGTTCGGAATCCAGCACGACTTTTCTAGCGCTTGCCCAGGTCGACAGAATCCAGGATGATAGGCCAAAAACCTGGATCTCAGGACGGTGTGCGTCGTTGTACGCCAGGTTTCGCATTTTCTCTTGGCGGTCAGCAGCCCTTGCTTCTCGTGGGGTGTACAGGCTCTCCGCGTGTGTCTGCGGGCATCCAAACCATGTAACAAACAGCGGTAGTGTCGCAGAGAAGATCGAAAGGAGAAGGACGCCGTAATGTGTGGCGCCACCCGTGAGCGACATAATGAGCAGAGCGTGTGACAGAATTTCCGTGGCCAAGGAGATGATACGAATAAAGTCGAGGGGACTGAGGAGTCCAAATCCGCTGCCGCTGAAAGATCTCGCGAAAAGATCCTGACTCTTGCAACAGGTCGCGCACGACCGGATCCGAAAGAGTAGGAATGTCGAGTCGGACACGCTGTTCCATCTGCACATACTCGACATAAAATCTGGCCGAGTCCATAACAATAGTCTCGTTAGAAGCCCTAAAAATTGTGAGCATTTAACTGGTCGTAACACTGTGGATACCTTACGCAAACGAGTCTAGCACGCTTTCGAATATTCGCCGGACAAGCTCTGTAGTGATAAGATGGAGGAGGCGGGACCACGTAAAATTGCCAGAGGTGACCAGGGATTGCAACTTTTTTGGAAGAGAATGAGATCAAAATTGTAAAGGGGAAGCTTCTCACTTCGTCAATTATCAGTGCCTAGGTCAAAGAAAATTGAGGCAATGAGGATTGAGAAAACGCTGGTCGGTACCTGAGAATACCCGCGGAAAGCTGGAAAATGCTCCGGACGATATTCAAAGCCATCATGAGCGCGGTTCGAACAGGGTGCAGGCTCAGAATATGCGCGAACTGAGAAACGTGTCAGCGTCCAGCTTCGGCGTGAATGGAGGGCCATACGAAACCAACGGCGCTACGCCGTACAATGACGGACGCCAATTTGACATTGCACAAGGAAAAGCTGCGATGTGCGCCCGGAACGAGTAGTTCGCCCCGCGGAAGGACTCTGGATTCCAGCCAGGCGTCATATGCGGACTCGACGGAGGGTTGGGGCTTCTCGGAGTGCTTGAGGGGCTGTGACGGGAGGTAGTAATCTTCAGGGAACCAGGCACGGCCAGTCTTGAAGAGCTGGTGCATGCTGGACCATGGGCCACGGTGGACGGCGGACATGCACATTAGCCAGCGCTGGGAGGAAGCGGGCTAATAAATGCCAGATCCGGGGGAATATCATATCCGCCCGCGGGTGCGGTGCAAAGGACTACGTTGTTGAAGATTCCTAACAGGGTAGGACGGGCCCAAAGGGCGGCCCAGCGACTTGAGTGATCGCGTTTGTGATCGGAAATGCACGTGGAATGCGGCGAAAATTCTAAGTCCTACGGCCACCATGTCTCACTTGTCCACTTCAGGCGATTCTTCTTCTCAATCGCCCATACACGCTCTTTCAGCCGTCTCCACCCCTCAGCTCGTCACTCTCTCCGAATCAGTCCAAAACTCTCCTCTTCCGCCCAATGAGCACGGCTTGGGCTGGCCGGGTGAGCCTTATTCGGCCGCTCCACCCTCGACTGACACCGTGCAGCCAAATCCACTGTCTCCAGACTACATGCTACCCCCGAGGAAAAAGCTGCGCGGGAACAGAAGATGGCCATGGCCGTCCGCACAATCCTCGAATGCATCGGCGAGGACCCGGACCGCGACGGTCTGCTACGCACGCCAGAACGCTACGCTCAAGCCCTTATGTGGATGACCAAGGGCTACGAGGAGCGGTTAACAGGTTTGGCAACCTGTGCTGCACTGGCCATCACTTTTTGATCCCTCCGGCTCCAGACGTAATAAATAATGCCGTCTTTGCGGAGGATCATGACGAGATGGTGTTGGTGCGCGACATAGACATCTCCAGTTTATGCGAGCACCATCTTGTCCCATTCACCGGCAAGGTGATTTTTCACGCGTCGAAAGATTTTTTTTGATATTCTGACCGGTTTTGGCAGATCGCGATCGCATACATCCCCGGACCAAATCAACTTGTCCTCGGTCTATCTAAGCTCGCGCGTATTGCTGAGACGTTCAGTCGGCGGCTGCAGGTACAAGAGCGACTAACCAAGCAGATTGCAATCGCTATCCAAGAGTCTATCCAGCCACGCGGAGTCGCTGTGGTAATGGAGGCGACGTAAGTTTTCATTCTCCGTATTGTTCTCACGCTTTACTTTACCCTAACATAGCCATCTGTGTATGACCATGCGCGGCGTTCAGAAACCCGGATCTATGACGGTCACCTCATGTATGCTTGGCTGCTTTAGGACGCAACAAAAGACCCGCGAAGAATTTCTTACCCTAGTAAAAGGAAGATGAAACACCTTAATTTCCACGATTCAACTCGTGTTGGCTCATACCTTACAGGTGATGGATGTATAATAATGTATTTTACCGATTTAGACGGCTCACTCAACTGTTCAATACATCCCAATACTGGAGGCCACGGTTTTTGACCCTGGATGGCCCATTCATCTCTCGGCTGCTTCTCGGCTGCTTCACGGTGCTTGTAGCCTTGATTCCCTGCCATGGTTCAGGGTCCCCATCTGCCTCCGAGTCCATCTGTCCGCATCTTTTGCGAGTGCAAGCGAATGCGGGTAAAAACCCAATTCAGTTCGCGGCGGCCATTGAAGGAGCTAGATATGATGCATTTGCCAGGACCAAGTCTCCAAGGTGACGGATGACAGGACATGAGCGTCGCCGAATATCCCCTTTGAACTTTCTTCCAAGCAATGTCAGGTGAAGTGCCTGCCAAATTCCAAGGCACAAACAATCCAACTATCCGGCAGTGAACCTCCGGGTTTTGCAAACGAAGTGCCGAATCCTGCTTTCTCTGTTGACTGGGAATGTTTCCCAACTTGACCGCAATAATTCGGCTCATGAGGGTTCTTCGATTTTTGGGTCCACATGTGGACCTTCTATTTACTCGACGGCAAAGGACTACATATGAGAGGATGCGGAAATGTACCGCAGTACGATATTTTGGTGACAAGCTATACCCCAGACAGTAAGACCGAGGTCGATCCACGCAGTGATGCTCGTAGCCAACTTTTATACCCCATCCGCGCGAAGGTGACTGTCCTCAACTGTCTTACGGACTCCTACCCCACTTTCCGAAATAGTCGGAATACAAAGGTCGAGCTGCAAATAATAATATAATGCAATATCTGAGCGGGGACAATAGAGCGTTGAACACCTCGCAGGAAAGGCGATCACCAGAATTCTCCTCTGAACTTCAATCTGTAGTCTTTATACTTGCATGAGCTTGCGAGAGAATACTGCGTTGTGAATCTGTATGTCGCTACCGCATTCTTCGGCGCATTATATATATGTTACAGCTCCAGCCTATATTTAATCTTTCCCGCGTCGATCAATGGGCAGAGTCCGTTTTGCGACGCCAGCGTGTTGAGGATTCGGAGACGCAGGGCCATTAGACGGACCTCCGTATCGGTTCCGTTGGAGAGCCATTTTAGGCCGTTTCTGACTTTGCGGCAGTTCGGCTGGCCCCGACCCACCCTCGGGATCCCGGTCTTTCGCGAGTATAAGCATCATCGTGGGGACATGGGGGAGAAAAAAGCTAACCAGAAGCAGTCCTCTTCCTGTTGTTATCTCTCTCCTCGTCTCGTCTCATCGCATCGGGTCGGAATGGATAGTCTGACCGAGGCGGAACTTCTTTTTCACCAATGCGAGACCGAAGACTACCGCCGCCGCCGCCGCCGCCAAAGAACGGTGGCTCTTGGGGAGATGGTGGTCGGTTGTTCGGCCCAGGCCCGCTATTTAGCGGTGGCGCGTTGTCGCGATGCGATCGCGGCCCTGAGAACCAGCGTCGCCCTTCCCTGATCGTGAAACGTCTGAAGCCGACATTGCACGCGGGCCGGACGGCGTGGAGAGAGGAAGAACCTTGGACGATGAGGGTCCCTCAGGTATCCGCTTGTCTCCAATCTGGAAAAAATACTTGAGGCTTTTAATACATCGGGAATGTTGGCACTGTACCTTGTCCATCGAGGAACTGCCGTCATGGTCAGAACCTTCCCGATCCTTTCGCCTTCGGTCAGACTCGCGACCTCTATCGTGCCCGTCCTTATCAGGAGGGCGGCGACTTCGATCATCTCGATGACCATCTTTTCTAGAGCTTCGCTTGGAGCCTCTTTCGGGCTGCAATCACACAAAATTAAATAAATGCGCACAGGAAATTATATGCGCTCACATCGTCATCAGCGGGTCTTCGTCTCTTGCCCAGACCTTCTTCTCCGGGACCGTTTCTGGTGTGCCCAGGTCGAGTTGGAAGCGCCCGGTCGTCTGGCACTGCGGCTGGAAGAGTAGGAGGTGCTGGACCTCCGCGGCTAGCATCGCGCTCTTTCCGAACATCATCTCTGCGATGTCGGTCACGGTCCCTATCACGGTCACGGTCGCGATCACGTTCTCGCTCGCGGTCTCGATCACCTCGGTCGCGATCGCCGTGCCTGTCGCGACCGCGGTCCTTGTCTCGCTCGTCTTTGTCCCCCTAATGCACGTTCCCGTGCTCCCCGATCACTCCGGTTATGAGTGAGACTGTCGCGGCGCGTCAAAGCCGAGGCGTGATCTCGAACTTCTTGTCGGGCATCGCGCTCGGGTCGTTTGTCGTCAGCACCTGGCTCCGCATTTCCACGACCCGGCCGACCACCACTTGCACGACTCTCGGAGCTGTGATTTCGTGTACCCGGACGGCTGGAGGGAGATGGGGATCTACGACGAGGTGATGAGGTACGAGATCCGTTTTGAGGACGTTTTTCTTCCTCCTTGGCCCGGCCTATGGTCTGCTTGGCGGTTTCGCGAAGCTCTTGAGCTACTTGTGTTTGACTGGGGGCGACAGGAGGTGGCATTGGTTTGTCTTCCACGACCCGTTGGCTTCGGGGTGACTGTGGAGGCTCCGCCCCCAAAGCAGACAAGCCTTGTGCTAAGGGCGAGCCCTTGGCTGCTGCGGCTGCCGGGCTGCTAAAGCGAGAATCCGATCCTTTGGGGCGTAGAAGTTCCGTCCTTGGAGCCGGTCTGTGCATCATCATTCGTAGTCCCGGCTGTTTCCCGTACTCTCTTGACCACGGGTGGTTTTTGAATGCTAATATTGGCCTCGTCAGCAGACTCATTACATAATAAACCAAAACACCAGTACCCTGAGAAGGGCGAGCTTGCAGCTGGCGGAATAATAGCAGGTTTATCACTTGCAGGAACCGGGGTGCTAGCAAGCTGGGCTCTAGGTGCCGAAGGCGCTGCGACAGTGCTACGGGTGGCGGAGGCACTAGGACCGTTAGGTGCGGTAGGCGTTGCTTTGGCCTTCTCGGTTGGGGCTTTCGTGGCGGCGGTCTGAGTAGAGCATGTCAAACTCAAAGTTTCGACAAGCTCGGTAAACACAACTGACTTTCGGTCTTGCCCAGAGGGATTCGCGTTTCTTGAGACTTGCAGAATATCTGAGCATCCACAGGGTGAGCAAATGCCACAATCTTGGATAAACAAGATGTACTCACGCACGCCCCAGAACTTTCAGATTGTCTCTTTCTTCGGTTTCCACGAACTTGTCCATCGCCGCGTTGAGGGTTGCTCCTGATTCGAGTGATACCTCGGCAAGAGGGAAGACGGGGAGGATCTCCTTCAAAACAACGATGGAGTTGTATACGCGCATGAATTCCCCTGTTGCAATGCAATCGGCAAAGCACTACGGCGATATTAGGGATGACCAGAAACAGAGATGAGGTTCCACTTGCCTTGGAAAGCTTCACGTGCCATTTTCGGACAACTCGTTTGAAGGCCGTTGCCCATTCCAGCTGATCGGCTTGTTCGACGGGTTTAGAGGAGTATTTCTGGACGAATCCAGGATGGTAAACGGTGGTCCCTCGAGTGACTGTCTGACTGTCCGCAGCATATTGCGCTTGGTCACCGTGCCATTTGAGGATATCGCCCAAGACACCGCGTAGGAAGCGACCTGTCACCAAGATTAAAACACGAAGATCGAACGAGGGTAAACATACCATAGTTGCGCGCCTCGTACTCGCTGCAAGAGAAAAGGATGCCTCGTACTTGGTCCCCTAGAATCTGGATCTCCATCAGAATACTGCGAAACAAGAGGCCGAAACCGCACTCACCTTGTTATAGCACATCAGGGTGTGAAAACCCGGAGTGCCCAGAGTGTGCAGAACTTTAATGATCTGCGCGCAGTAATCTGCATCCATGGGCGACAGAAGGCATCGTGGCTGGATGCAGTGCTCGATAATAGAGCCTACGAGGATCGTCGCTGAACAGGTGGCTGTAAAGATGGATTAGATCAATTTTAGGACGCCAAGAGAACCCATACAATGCGAGAACCAATGCTGCTTCTCCCGGGCTAAGCGCTTGAGGGTGAAAGCGCGCAAGAGGGTTTGCTGCTTGAATTCTTGCCCCAAGGTGGTGACGAAGGCGTTGTATCTTTCCCGTCGACTCCGATGAGCCGATGCTGTGAGTCGGATCTTCCTATCTGAAGACCGGTCCGCCGCGATATACGCAGAGTCTTCCTGATGGCTAAGACTCCGTAGATTCGCAACCTCTTTATCGTATTGAGCGCTTGGAGGCGCCAGATCATAGGTCGACAGCTGCCAAAATGAGAGGTAGAAAGCGGGCCTGCGCCAATAAATCACAGAGAAATAATGAGAGGGCGAGACGCATACCCAACAATGTCATAAGCATTAGGAGGTGCTATCCTTTTCACATCTTCGAACAAAGGCATTAGTTCCGGCAGCCAAGGACTCTGAGAAGGTGTAAGAATTTTAACTGTGGTTCTGCGTCAAGACGTTACCTCTGGTGTCGGGGGAGCAGCCTGCAATGGATGTCGGCTCGGCTTCCATAGGCACATCCTCTTTGGAAGTACTATCCTGGACGGCCGGCTTTCAAGTCCATAGGAGTATCGGCAGCACCGATACCTGGCGAAGCTGTCCGAGAAGCGGCGATCATAGGCTTTTTCGCCGCAAGCTTCGCCTTCAGGCGTTTTTTCGGCCTCTTCATTCGCAATGCGCTCTTGTTCTGGCATCGCCTCGGCCGCAGCCTACGCATCCAGATGTCAACGTTTGAGTATACAGATGGAGCGAAGAAACCCACGAGCAGCTTCGCGTTCAGAACCGGACGAATAATGTGCATACATATAGGAGCGCAAATGCCGTACAACTCGCCCAGTTCCGCAAGGGGAGGCAGAACTTTGTTTGCATAATCTTGCGGCGAGACGACGCTCGGGGAGGTGAGAAGCTCGAGATACTGGAACAATACGCCGTGCGTCTGAATGTGATGAGGTGAGCCGCAATTCCCAACATCGACAACGAAAGCGTACCGAGTCATACAGACTTGCTAGCGTCGTCAAATGAGCATCTGGAGCCTTGAATACACAAGACTCTCGCTGCTGAGCAACCTGAACCAGGAGAGGCTAGCGCAAGAGATGACTCGAGGAGCACACGGCCTAGCCTCTGAGGGCCCTTGAGAACTGCGTCTCCCGGGTCTAGTCGAGCGCCGCGTGTGGAAGAAGCGATGGCCTCGATACGCAGACATGGGCCACCCGCCATCGAGATGATTTGGGAATCAGATAGACTGGGCAACGGTTCAATGCCAGCCATTTTCCAGATCAACTCGCGCAACACGATAATTTCTGTGGTCTGGCCGTTGTGAAGTTGGTGCACGATGTATTTCAGCAGAGGGGTGAGGTCGGCGCTGTACCGTCTGAATAGCATAGCCCGTGAACGAAGCGAGGCCTAGAGATCCTCAGAATCTGAACGGCCTAGTGATCAAAGTCGACCTACTTTGGAGCCAATCGCTGGTGTTGACACCGTCGTCTTTTACTCGATCCTTGTTCGGGTTGGCGAGGGCGTCGAGAACAATAAAGACGAGGACATCAAAGCCCATGGTCGTTACATAACGCAGCGCTTGAATCACCACATTCGCGAGGTTGTCGTAGGCCATGATTTGGTTCACGGCGTTGGTGAAGAATATGCACGGATTGGAATGCGCCACTTTGGCGACAGTCCCGGACAATGAATCAAAGGTGTTGTGCGAGAGACGCCGCAAGATGCCTTTGGATTCCTGGTCGACGTGTGCCTGGCGCACACGCAGCTCGGGGTGTGACTGGTACATCGTCGTCTTCCATTCGCCGTACAGCTTCCAGCGCGCCGTTGTCTCGTATTGGCGGATGATGTTCCATATTTCGACGGTGCAAACGGCGTTTCCGCGTATGAGCGTCAACGCTGGCAGGAGGTACTTGCGAAGAATCCCGAACCAAAAAACGCGGATCGGATGATTCGCATCAGCATCGCCCGTTGGTCGTTTGGTGGTGGGATCGATAGGAATCTAGGAATAGGTGAGCCGTGGACGCAATTGCACTTGAAATGATGTTACCGTCGTATGCAAGTGCGAGCGACCAAGTCTTAAAAACTTGGTCAAGAACAAGGGATCTCGAGATATGTGTACCCCGACGAATGCAACCAAGGGTTCAATTACATCGACTAGATCGTCGAGAGACGAACAAATAGGTACACGTTCTACCCATTGGGGAAAGAAGAACACAAAATCCACAGTATTTGTGCTCGGGGGAGTGGGAGCCCATAGGGTAAGAGTCGGTTTCCTGGGCGGTGGATACGATACACCGGTAGTGCCATACCGTGCACGCGGCTGGTTGAAACTAGGATTTCGCTCCTTTGTTACAAGGAGCGAATCGTACAGTGGCGAAATCGAGAGTTTAAGTACTCGCAACATGAGATCTGCTATCTCGGGGTGTGCATTAACCAGCCACGGGAATTTAGACATTATGGCGAGAGCTGGTTTCAGTGCACCCACGGCCAGAAGAGCCGTCAATAAGCCGACCTTCTGATTGGGAATTTTCTTCGGGTCAGCCGTTTTCTTTGGTTCAGCAGTGGTCGCTTTAGCTTTTGACGAAGCCGGAAGTGATGGACCGTCCTGTGTGAGGGGAGCCGCGAGTGCCAGAGCGCTAATCTTGGCACCTGAAATCCGGGTCTGGACGTCGGCCAAGTAGTCCTTGCTGACCTGATCCATGTCGGCATCACTGGGCGAAAGCTACCGGGGCGTTAGGGCCAGATCCGCAAATCGCAAAGCGGATCACTTTACATGAGGATACAGGTCTTCCAAGGTTATGAAGCCTTCTCGAATCAGAATAGCTGCGGTCATGTACAAGTTTTTCGGTGTTGGCTCGGTAACATCTGCGGTCTGGAGCGATATATGTATATATTAACGGCAACACGAAGTTGGGAAAGGATTCGCACCTGATAATACGCAAATTTGAACCCCACAACTTGCGCCATGACTCGCGGGCTGCCCCCTTGCGTCTTCGTTTCATGAGGGTGCCGGTCTGCAAGAGTCAAGACCTCGTCTAAGCTCTTCGCCCCATAGAGCCCGGGTGTATTGTTCACGTTCATGTTAACGTCATTGTCGGTGGGCCGCCGATACGAGGCAGCCCAAGGAGAGAACGAGAGGAGGGCGAGGAAGAAGCTATAATGGGTGACGAGGTGGATGGATAACACGTCGAGGATCATGTCTAGAGCTCTGTTGGGATCCAAGTCGAAGTAACCAATGAGGCTGATTACTTTCTCCCACACCGGACGAGCTCTTTCTTCGATCGAGGCGTAAGACTCGGCGGGTAGACCAGTTGCAGCAGAATGCGCGGGACCAAGACTGCTCGTGAGTTCTGCTGTGAGTTTGCTGTATCCTTCCGACTGTTCGCGTAACAAGTTGAACTTGTTTTGCTTGTAGCTGGCACTCGGTTAGCAAGGTGAGGGAAATGGAGAGGTAGTAGACGCACAATAAGCCTGTGCGAGTCCTAATCTCCTTCTTATCGAAGGCGGGTTTGTCCGGGATGAGCCCAACGCTGGCAGAAATGGTTGTATCTAGCCGCTCGATGCAAAAAGAGGGCACGACCAGACCGAATTCCTGTTCGTGGCAGTCAAGCATAAGGACTCTGATGAAAAAAGGACGTACCACCAGCTGCTTTACGATATTCGTGATGATGAGCTTGTCATTTTCCGCGTTCTGCTGGTCCTTCTGGGCCTTGGACAATGCCGCTTTTCCGGCTGGATTATCGCCAGAGTTTGTGATGATGTTCTTGGCCTCTCCCAAAAACTCGTCCAATTCAGCATCCACAGCCCATATCATGTCGACGAGATGCTCGCCAAAGATCGAAACGACCTGAGGCGGCCCAGACGAAGAGGACGGGAGGCCATTGAGAACGCTCTTGACGAACGCCACAAATCCCGATGGCGAAATGGTGTGCTTTGAGGGCCAGGTGTTCAACATGGACAACAAAAGGGTGTGGTAGGCGGTAGTGAGCTTGTCGAGAGACTCTGGGTCGGACGGATTGCAGTGGAATGGAGTAACGAAGGTCCGGCTTGAATTCCTTGTAAACGCGCGGCATGCAAGGAGACTCAGAGGAACGCACCATTTGTCCTCTCCGCCGTGGTTCCATGTAGAAACATGGCCACGCACAGTCTCAATAACGTCCATCGACGAGTCGTCGAACAACGCAAGTTGTGTGCTCCAGAATAGGTTGGTTATTTGGCAGACTCCTCTGATCGAGCCTCCCCCCACACGACCACGTGATTGATCGCAACTCTGCATTGTCTTTCGCCTTGTACGTGCATTGTCAATTTCAAGAGGACATCAGGCAGGTCATACCTTTATTCAATCTACTTAGATGGTTTATGAGAGCAACGCAGGCGCGTTCTAATCTCCCATCCATATAGCACTCTTTGGTCGCGGCGCTTTTGTAACACTGGCAGTAGTATATGTCTTGCCTATCATAATCCAGGCCGTCGAGGTATGCAAGTCCTAAGTTTCTTAGGACGGCTGGTATCAAAATATGCACCAACGATGCTGACCCTGGTCACAAGATCGGCATCTTCAAGTTCGACGAACAGGCGTCGTGTCCCCTGCGATATCTGGTGTCCGGACCCCGTCCCGAAGTAAACGACTTGTACTCGAGGTATCAGGGCGCTTGGGGTCGATAACAAGAATAATTCGTCCTTGGCTGTCACTATCTCAGTATCTGCAGATCTTCCTCGGTTCTCTAATAACACGGAGGATTATTGTCTCGGCATCCCCGGGACTTGATGGGCTCGAATACTATGTTCGGACCACTCACCCGGCGGAACTCGCCCCACAAACTCTGGTGAGATCTCACCTCGACTCTTGGTGCTAAATCGATTTTGTGCGGCGAAAACCACTTTCCTGGCCCGGCATGTGACGATTCTTATGCCGCTGTGTGGGTCAAATGAACGCGAGCCACTGGTACCGTGGATGTATTATAGGACTCGTTCAAAACCTTTCGGCGGCCTTTTGCGGAACTTTCTTCGCTAACTCCATTTGCCCGAGCATTCTGCAAGGTGCTTCGATCAAGTGTCTTTCGCTCCGCAAAGCAACCGCTGGATTTTCAGTCAAGTCTGGCCTGGTCTGGCTATTTTCGTTAGCTAATCATTCAGCGGTAATGTCTTGTGATGCCTACTCATCTAGCGACACAAGATATGTATCGCTTGTACCCCTCTGTGTCGTCCACTTCAAAATTGGAACACACTTCGCGATTTCATGTGAAACAGATTCTACAGGCACCCTTCCTCCTCTTGGCGAAGCCGGTGAGAATTTCGTCTGCTGTCGCCAAAAATGTATTGAGCGTTGACGAGAATAGACTGAATTAATGGGTCCACGCGGGTCACTGGAGATATGTTGCGCTGATTGCCGTTGATTTCCGTTCACCGGATTATTTTCAATGGCTGCACCTGACTGCACGACAAGTGCCCAAGGTGCCCAAGACCTGTAGCTCAGGATTTCAACGCCATCAAGTTGTATCGCTATGCAGGTCGACGTGGCTGTATGTATGTCGGATGCGCCGAAACGTCCAATTGACTTCTCCGCGAATTCGGAAAAGAACCTCCAAAGCCGCATGCCCGAACCCAGATCCACACTGATGGTGATAGGCCTCTAACCCCTTTTTGTGGTCTTCAGCTCAGCTGGAGACTTCATTATCGTGGATAACGCCTCTGCTTCTTTGATGCGAGATCACCTGTGCGGTATCGCGTGAGGCTCCGAGTGGATAAAACGGACTAGATTTCGCTAAGCTCTTTGTTGCACTTCAACCTCTCCCCAGTCCTCCTCAGAGTCCTCTGCAATGGCCGACCTCTCAGAAAAAGGCGGAAGCGACGATGGCTCTGGCTCTGGCGCGGGAACTGCCCCTCCCGATTACACCGTGCGTCGGACAGGCTTCATGGGTTTCTACCACCGCCCCGAGACGCAGGTTGGTCGTGTGCTGTTGCGTTCTTTTTTTTCGTTTCTGACTTTCGGTTTTTCCAGGTTGCGATGCTTGGATTGGTTTGTTTCATGTGCCCAGGTGTGCTATAAGCTGCAAGCAAGCCTGCAGATGTTGACCCGCCCGTCCTTGCAGGTCTGTTCAACGCATTGTCCGGTATCGGCGGTGGTGGTCAACTCGATCAAAGCACTGGTACGTATCTTACGCCAGCTTCCGCCACAATTCTAACCTTGTTCCCGCTCCAGCTGCCAACGCCAATGTTGCTCTGTACTCCACCTTCGCCGTATGTTTTCGGGATCGTTCAACAGGGATTTGTTAACTCACTAATTATGGACACTAGATTATGGCCTTCTTTGCGGGGTATGCGGCTATCACCGCGGCGTTGTCTCCATTCTTATAACTCACTAGTTCCGTGAACAACGTGCTCGGTTCCCGACTCACCCTCCAAATCGGCTCCTTGGGGTGCGAAATTGTCCATGTTGATATTCACCTTGGGTCTAACCCGTCTGAAGCTATGGCCTGTACATTGCCGGCTTTTTGTACGTTGTTCATCGCCTATAATTTCTTGAAACATTAACCTCCTCCCAGGGTTCTTAACATTCACAACACTCATGCTGCCAAATCCTTCGCTGTTGCGACTGGGGCTATCCTCGGTATCTGCGCAGGATTGTTGTGGACCGCCCAAGGTTCCCTTATGTTGGCATACCCAACAGAAGGGGACAAGGCCAAGTACATTGCGATCTTCTGGGTCATTTTCAACCTCGGAGGAGTTGTAGGCGCGGCAGCAGCATTCGGGCAAAACTACCACTCAACGGTGCGACATGTTACCCTCCAACTAATTCGTGCTACTGATTACGGTGTCTAATAGGCTGGATCTGGTATGTTTCTCGGTTCTTGGAACTGAATAGCAATTGATATGGTTTCACTGAACAGTGGCGAACGCAACCTATGTGCGTAAATTTCGTCTAAAATTACAATCCAGCTTTAACTTGGTTATTAGATTTCGTTCCTCGTCCTCACCGTATTGGGGGCTCTCATCCCTCTTGCCATGGTCGACCCGAAAAAGATGATTCGGACAGATGGGACTGCGGTCTCCGTCCCCCGCAATCCCTCTTGGAAGACTGAGATTTACGCGCTTTATGTCGCTCTCAAGACCGATCCCATGATCCTCCTGTTGTTCCCCATGTTTCTTCGCCTCCAACTGGTTCTACACCTGGCAATTCAACGAGTTCAATGGTCAGTAATTACTTCTTGCGGAGGCTCGATCTTAAATTAATGGTAACCTGCACAGGCGCCCCTCTTCAACATCCGCACGCGTTCTCTGAACAGCATGCTTTACTGGTCTTCCCAGGTTGTGGGCTCCCTGATCATGGCTACCATCCTCGACCGGAAAAATCTCACCCGTCGCGCTCGTGCCTTTGCTGGATGGTCTCTTGTTTTCGTCATGGTGTTTATCGTCCACGGCTGGGGTTATCATTATCAGAAGTAAACTTGCTTTTTTTCCATCCGGTTCCTTTCTAACAGTGCTACAGGGAGTACACTCGCGCGTCAATTGCCGCCATTAAACCGGAGGACAAGATTGACCTCAGTAAGTTTCGACTCGACTGCCCAGAGTCGACGAGATTTTAACGGCACTTTCAGAGGATCCTGAATATGTTGGCAGAGTGTGCGTAAAGGAGCCCAATGGTTCTTCTTGATACTTATATATCTTTCCAGCTTCCTTTACATCTTCTTTGGCCTGCTCGATGCCATGTGGCAGACATCGGTCTACTGGATGATGGGCGCAATGTCCAACGATCCCAACAAGCTTGCGTACTTCACTGGATTCTGTGCGTCTGATTAGCTCAATGCCTTTTTGACCTGCTCATACTTTTCGGCCAGATAAATCGATCCAGTCTGCCGGATCTGCTGGTTCTTGGCGCGCTGATGCTGTCCTGCTTCCGTGCGTGTGCGGTATCCTAAGTTTTCCTTGGCTAATGCATTCCAAAACTAGATATATGAACGTATTTGCGTCGACCTGGGCTTTGTCTGTAGCGGGCAAGTTCTAGTCTCAAAACTTGAGACGGGAAACTGACGATTTGACCCATAGGCCTCGTCTTTGCGCTGCCGATGATATATCTCCGCGTTAAAGATCACACAGATCTAGAAGATGAAGCCCTGTGAGTGCCAAGCATGCCATGTGTCGTATTTTTCTCAACGGAACCTATCCAGGACACGGATGGACGACCACGGACATGTCCTGCCTGCATCCGCCATAAGCCAACAACCCATTCAGGAGAAGGAGAAGGAGACTGAGGGAGCATAACACTTTTTATGTACTTACGACTTACGGGTGTCTCTGATGGTTATCAATGTCTTTTTTCATGAGAAGGCAGGCGACTGCAGACGAGCACATTCAACTTGGACATACACGGACGTTGAACCATAGCGATGATCGGGTATCGCGGTGGCGTGGCTCGGCCCGAGTAAAGTCGCATCAAAGCTTCCGACGGACATCAATCGCGATTTCTGTGGAAGAACTTGTTTTGAGCGAGGCGCGACGCGTCTGTATACTCCTATAACTCGCATGTTGAGCGAAAACATTTCACTCCAAAATTTACTGGGACCCCGCAACTCGGGATCTCCAAGAGAGCGCCCGCTGGCGCCCGTCGTCATATTACCGCTGTCACGATGAGTCTTGGCAATTGGACCTATCATTCCGAGCTCTTGGCCGTGATATACACCTACTTACCCAGGCCAGCTAACCCTTTCTCTTAATCGCTTCGTTTCACTCCACCTCTTTCAGCTTCACCCTCCTTCTTGCGCGGAAGTCGACCCTGCGCTTTCTATAATTGCAGCATACACGAGGCTCTTGGCAACCCTCCTACCATGTCCGCTACAACACCGTCGTCCAACGGACCTCGTTCGGGCCGCATTGCCGACGAAGAGCAAGGCTTTCCAGACACCCGGTCCAACACCAGGACTTCCGAACCTTCAGCCGAAGCTGGAGCCGGATTCTGAGGCTGGTGGTACAGTGTATAAGATGGCCGCCCGCTTCATGCGTAAAGGCAAGCGGAAAATCGGGTTTGTCGAGTCTCTCAAGGCAATTGCGTTTTCTTCATGTGCGTTCGGATGCCTCCTACCTCGATTCTCAGCCTGAATGACCTCCAGGGCTGAATCTTTTACTGTTATTCGTACGACCTTGCTCGCTTCGACCCTAACGGTCAGTTTCTTACCATATATAGATCCCCATTGCATGGGTGGCGCATTTCGGGAACGAACACGCCGCGAAGGAGGGCGACGCGGAGAAGACTTGGAAATTCCAGGGTACCTTCGTTCTGTGTTTCCTGGCCATCATACCTTTGGAAAAGCTTTTCGATTACGGTATGTTCCACCTCACATCCCGAAATACTGAAACCAATAAACGGTGCGTAGGTGGAGAGCAGATGGCCTTTTATCTCGGAGAGGACCTTGGAGATCTCTTGGTAGTCACGCTGAACAAGTCAGTCAACTGTGTGTTCTTCTTTCCGTCGACTGAACGACACATCAGTATGTTGAGGCTACCTTGGCTATTATTCTTTTGAAAAAATGTGAACTCAAGGTGTGTGCCTATCGCTTTCCCTGTTCAATTTCTGATGGTTTCATCCAGTTGTTGCAATCGACTGTAGTTGGTTCGTTCTGCTGCTCTTTCGAAATTAATCGGTGCCTCCAATTTACAATCATAGGGTGGTTCTTCTCCATCTCCTCCTCATTCCGGGAGTTGCATTCGTGACCGGTTGGTATTCCTTCCCCGTTCCTTCAGCCCGCCTGATACCGGAATCTAGGTGGCGCCAGGGTCTTGGAACAGGATTTTACACCCCTCATTTAACACAACTGAACCACACACTGCTCACAATCGGGGTAAGTAACATCTTCACATCAACTTTTCCTCAGTTAATTCCCTTTTTCTTTTTTCTTCACAGCGTCATGACGCTCCTCCTCCCAGCCGCATTTTTCGCTGCGCTGAATCACGGATCAAGTGCTGCCCCTGAAGCGGAGTCGTTATCACGACAACGAATCGCCATGTGTTCCTACAGATGAGCCGTGGATTGGGCCGTTATCCTCCTTACGTGTTGGTCGCGTAAATCTTGCGTCAGGCCTAATATTGCCTAGCATCACAGATACATCTGCTCCAGAATTTTCCTTCACAATCTCACCGGGCCGAAAATTTTGAGCTCTCGCAACACAAGCTCGCCCCCGAAGCTCTGAAGGAACGCGCGGATAGAAAATCCAAAACGCGGAACCCGAGGTTAACCAGTGGGGTTTGGTATCGGGCTGCTCATAGTCACGATTGGAAATCATGGCTGCTACTACTCTGCCGATAGGGTGTTAGTTTTTCCAGAGCCCTTCTCTTACCCACGCTCTTTCGTAGCTGGTTGATAGCATCGAGTTTGTGAGAGAGTCGGGCGGTATGAAACCAGAGTAATGCTGATATATCGCATTATATTACTAACGCTAACTATCATTGTTTATAGGTGGTTTGGTCTCGTGCTCTTGCCACTAGTGTCCTTCTCCGGCGATGGTTTGTTTCGTCTCCAGTCAATTCAGCGTCCCCTGAATCATCTCTAGGTTTCCTTGCTATCGTCTTTTTCTTCCGTAGCTGGCTCCGTTGGATCAAAGGCCAGCGGCCGCCTCCCGTAAGCTCTCCAGTCCAAAAGCACGTGACTCTGAACCTCATCCCCATATTTGCAGGCGACTTTAGCCAACGCGCGCCCATCGACTTGAGCATCCAATTTATCATGTTCTGGATGCCATTTATTACGCTCCTCGGCTGTAAGTCAGAGTTCATTCTGGGGCCAAGATTGGTATTGAGATACTTTCCAGGGTGGATGGGAAACCCCATGTCCCTTCTCTTCGGTAAGAGTTTCTGTACGCTCGATCGCAGTCGCTGACGCCGTTCTAGATGTATTCGGTGAGAAAATCTGCATTTGTGGCCGGTTCATCCCGACACTAAACGTCTGCCTATCCGTTCACCTGCGACAGAGGTCGCACTGATAATCAGTTCTTGCTTCATTGTGAACTATGTGACGGCCGACAGCAAGACGAACTGGGCGGAGGGGTACGCGATGCTGGCCTTCTACGGTATGGTTCCTCCCAAGCACTTGTGGAATATTACTCACCGTTTTCTTTCCGATTTTAGTCATGATTGTAAGTAATTTTATGAATTGATTCCTCGGCTCATCTACTTTCAGGCTCTTTGCTCGTGGTTCTACGACGGGCAAAAAGACATTGAGTTTCTGCTCCAGTGCGAAGGCATTGAAGAGGCCATCGCCAAGGGCCTTGAACCTCTCCTCGAATGATGTCTCCTCGAATGATGTACTCTACTATGCTATACACACACACTAGTTCTAAGTTATTTATGCAACGTTGCGGTCAATCCACGGAACGCAGTATTAAGGATCGCAGCATCGCAGTAAAAATGGACTTCGCGTCCCGCAGCCGCAGCCGCCTCAATACGCGTCGAGGGTGAAGATGGAACGACTGCGTGTCCCATTGGCATGTCGTTTACCTCGGCGAGCCACGTCACCGCAACCGCGGCGACGTGTTGTGACTCGGAATGCGTGCTTAGACGCCCAATCCTCAGACGCCGACACTTTGTTACGGGGCGAAACTCGTCAGAAAATAAGGCAAACTTCTTCTACGTTAGGTTTGAGCCTCGCCGACGATTGTCATGTAATTCGCAGCATATCGTTAGTTAAAACAGCCAGAGAGTCTGCCATCTCCGGCTGATAAGCGCGTCTCGGTCACAGTTGGTGTGACGACTGGTGATTCGAGTCAGTTTGACGGTGTCATCAATGCGGCTGCGCACCCTCTACTATCTTGCCGGACAGATAGATATAAACCCATCCACGAATGTTAGGATGTTACAATTCCTGTCGGAGCAATCCCCCCAACTTCTTCGTCCTTCACCACACATCCTCTCTCCTCTCGTCGACAATGCCAGCTCGAACGGGG
>JARKIC010003089.1:0-34676 GCA_029378375.1 Mycena olivaceomarginata
CCATAAGTTGTGGGTCCCCTTTTCTTAAGACCCTATCTCCACTTCATCAAGCCTCCTAACCATGCACACCAATCCCTGGTTGATATTCCAGCCTCTTCTCGACTTGTTCTCCTTTTCCCATGGGTACGCCAACTCCCTCTGAAGCCAACTATATTTAGAATAAAGTTGTCTTTTAGAGTTTGTTTTGAAACACCCATTCCTCCGCGGTCTGGCTGCGCAACATTAGAAGCCGCGCTTCTCTGATGGGTTGCCCGTGGCTACAACGGTGAAATTTTCACCGTTTCCCACACACCGACTCCCTCTCTTCCACTACCACCACACAGCAACCCGCCGTCTCCTCAATGCAGAACTCCACCGACGACGAAGCTAGCGACACCCAGCCCACTAAGCGCATCGTTCCGCGCTACCACTTCGATTACCCGGCTCTTTCCACCAACGACGTTCCGATTTTCTCCACCAAAGCGTTCTGGGAATGTTTTCATTCCAGCGAGGCCCGCGCTTTTGCGAAGCTCATCTGCCGTATTCGCAATCCGCGGTACAAGTCCGGCAGCGCACAGGAACACCAGGCCCTCCTCGAACAGGCGCTCCCCGAGCTCGTGAGTGGCATCCCGTCTTTTTCGGCGTCTTATTCCTGACTCCACCCTCATTTCCACAGCGTCTAGCTTTATCCCGCGTCGACGCCACCCAGGAGTTGCCCAAGGACGTTACGGTCGCCCTCGCCGGTCTCGGACCGTGTCATAGTCACGCTTGACCAGCCCCCGGACGAGTACACGTATCTCCGCTTTCCAGACCTGGGCACGGTAAGCACCCGTATTTCCTTCCCTTTCTTCCGCCGTACTCATTCCCCTTTCTTTTCAGTCCCCTTATTTTGCTGCGGACGCTCGTCCTCCCACGTCCCAGAAACAGGCAACTGATGACGAGCTTCGGAACGCTCCTCATCTCTACCGCCAGTTGCCCAATCCCATCAAGAAGGGCAAGACTCCCGTCAAGGCTTCCAAGAAACGGACCCATAATTCGACCGACGAAGGAGTCGGTTTCGTGCCCTTTCCGCTGACGAGACCGCGTACGTGCTCGTTGTCCAGGCGCATTCTCCCTTTCTAACTGTTTCTCCCCATTCCAGAGCCACTACTTCTGCTAAAGAAATCGTCGGGCACGGTAGCGCCACCCCGCGCAAAAGGTAATGCTGCCTTTTGTGCCCGTGTGTCGTTCCCATTAACCCGTTCCACAGAAGGTGAAGTTGGACCCCGTCGCCGGCACTTCCAAGGCTACCCCCGCCAAGGGACCCGCTCCCATCCTTCGTCCACTTGCGCCCGTCAACTACTCACGGGACCTGGATCCCTTCCGACGAGGAGTCCGACGAGCAGACCATCCCAGGAACCAAGCGCCGCGCCGGTCGTGCTTCCAAGAAGCAGGATCGGCTTAGGCAGAAGGAACGGGAGCACAAAGCGGTACGTTTTTATACCACCCGTTCCAACGCCTGCTGACATAACCTAGACCGAGGCCATTGTCGACGCCCTCACTACGCAAACTGCGCGAATCCGCCATCTCTCTGATCGAGGGACGCGACAATTTTAGTGAGTCCTCTTTCCACATCTTTCGACTCATCTAACTCTTCTCTAGCCCTCATCCCGTTCAACAACCAGTCGCTCGTTCTGACTCTCTCCTACTTGCAAGAGCACCGGTCCTACAATCCTCCGCACCGCACTCGGTCCCGGCGCCAACTACACCAAGCAGAAGGAGGACGAGAAATTCACACCGATTCGTTCTGTTCCCATCCTCTCCGCTGACCAGATGGAACTCGAGAACGCCATTCGCGTACGTGTCCCCGTCGAGTTCCCTTCCCTTTCTCATGGTTCCCATAGCCCGAATGGCCTTGCGCCTTGTGCAGCCTTTACCGCGTCATCTGCAAGCCGATGGGCCTCGGGATGGCTTGCACCAACTGCAACGTCAAGAAACTGAATTCTCTATGCGACCACCAGATGTCGGGTCACGCATCAACCGCCTGTACCATGACTTGGCCGAATCCGCCCAAGCTTTCGTTCCATCCAGTACGTCTTATGTTCGTCTCCTTTTATGCCGTTCCTGACCCCTTTGATAGTGGAAATCGACGTCCCGCGCCTCGTCAAGTCTGGAAGCACCGCAGCAGACGCTTCATCGCTGGCGTTCCACCTGCGCGAGGATTTCATCGAGGGCTTCCGCCACTATCTCGAGGCCCTTTCGGAGCACCATTCACGGGTCGGGTCTGATTCCTTCAATGAAGCCTTCGCCCCCAGCCTCACTGCGGACGCTCGCGAGCTCCTCCAGGATCTGATCGCCGAGTACAACTACCTCCTGGATCCTGCTCCGCGCGTCGAGGGATCGACGAGCCCCCACGAGTCCCGTAAGGGTTCCACCATGGCTCCGTCTCCTCCATCTGACGGGAACGACCACGAGGGAAAGGGAGAGGGTACGAGCAAGTTCCAGGGCGGCGCTGGCGGTGGAGACTGAACGGAACATATTGGATCTTCGACTAGTGTAAGCCGGTCCCTTTCCTCTTCTCCGTTCCCTTCTGATTTTACTATCCAGACCACATACACACGATTTGCACAATTCTTGGTCGGATATCACGTATTCTTAGGATAGAATAACGTAGATATCCTGTATTATATCGTATCCCGGGCTATTGCCCTCAAATTCAAAGCAGTCCTCGTGAATTATTCCTCGTGCGTCTTAGAATAATCCTGAACAACTTGAGTTTTAAGAGAACCAACGAGAACGGGTTGGAAATGCCTCTGGAACCGGATATTAAATTCTAGCACTGAGGCTAGCACTTGTATTCCATGTTCCTGCTGCGTTCCCATCGACTCTCGCCAGCTTCGGCAATATTCCCATTTGAGGAATGCCCGGATATACAGATCAACACCTAAGCGAAACCGATGGGGATCCCATCCGTCTTCTTGATGCATCATCAATATCATCCAGAACTGGAGGTACGTCCGCATCCTACTCGTATACTGTGTTTAGTACTGAGTGGCCCTTGACTTCCGACTGCTCTTCAAGGGAATATGCATCATCCGTCCTTATTCCAGCCTTCCACAAACAGTCCGATATCTCGCGCTTTGAGATTACCGGTGAAACCAGCCCCTGATCGAGTTCTCGATCAGTTCTGGCTGAGTTGCCCACTGATGGACCGAGGCCAATCGCATGCTTTCTTGCTTATCAACACGGACGGGAATGCTCCGTGCCGCCTTAGATAGCATGTATTTTTGCGAAACCATGGTGATTCCATGTTTTCTTGTCTTTGTGATGTTCGTTTCTCGCATGCACTGGTTAAGCGAAACTTGTGGAACGCACAAATTTCCCCATAAGACCGTGCGCTGAAACGCAGCATCGCCTTTCTCCCCCATTTAAAAAATTTTCGCTGCCCTCAGCGAATTCCCATCACATTCCAACGCGTTCCTATAAAATGGACGACCTTCTTGGCCAGTTCATCAAATTACACGTTGGCTCCTACAGCGTCTCCATCCCTCTTGCAGACATTACTTGGATCCATCCAAATTATTCTCCTATGTCGCCATCCAGCGATTCCGACGATCCGTTTCCCGCTCCTCCTGGTCTTGAGGCTGCGTGGCTGAAGCTGGTTCGCCGTTCCAAGCAGTTCCAGGAGTCCAAGAACGAGGGGGCAGGTTCTCGTGAGGATCACCTCGACGCCATTGCGGCTGCCTGGGTAATTCTCGTTCCTTTCCGCTCATTCCCGCCGACTGAAACCGTCTCAGGCGCCGTTCCTCAAGTCAGAGCTCATCGATCTCGGCGTCGTCTCGAAGCAGTACACTCTTCTCATGACCGGGGATCACAACAAAGCTCGCCAGTGGTCCTCCCAGCTCGGATCGGAGACCGCCACCAAAGATGTTCCTCTTCCTCAGGAGGTCGAGAACTTCCTGGAGTCTGGTTCGTCCTTCCTCGACAAACGTCGCGAGTACATCAAGAAGACAGCGGCTGAGGCTGCCAAGAAGGAGCGCGAGCTCAAAAGAGTACGTCCCCTTTTGTCCCCTTCATCCGTTCTTATCTTGACGCTTTTCTTCAGGAACAGGCTCTTGCCACCAAGAAGGCCGCGACGACCCCCAAAGTACGTTCCACATCCATTCCCGTATGCTCTCATACCGAAATGTTGATAGGAAACGACTTCGTCCGGGAAGCGCGCTCGTTCTGAGAGCGTAAGCCCTTCCGACGTCGAGAGCGAGGACCAGATCGACACGGATGTCGACATGGATCCTGACGAGGACTTCCTCGGTACCCCAGCCTGGTGCACTTCGTGCTCCAAGTTGCCGAAGCACGTCGTTCAGTCGTGTCCCGATAGGCTTTCGGAAAATGGCCAGGGACGTGGGAAATCTCACCGCGCCCAAAGCCATACCGACGAGTCCGTCGCCGACGCGCCGGTAAAGAAGAAAGCGGTCGGTGTTTCCACCTTTCCCGTACTTCCTCTCCTTACTGACTCCAGATCCGTGTCCGCTTCCCGAAGAAGACTGGCCCGGCTGGTCCTGCCGTGACTGTAGACTCGGGCTCGCCCGTGATTGCGCTCTCCGTGACTGCTGGCTCAGCGGTGGTGGACCAGGTGAGAACTTCAATTCCCAGTGTCTTCCCCGTTTCTGAATCCTTCCCTGTCCCAGAATGAGGCCGCAGCGTCGTCCAACACCGTCTCCGCTACTTCCTTCTCGTTCGACGACATTGGGAAGATGATCAACAGCGGCGACCACGTTATCAAGTCGATTGGAACGCTTGCCCAGACCAACGAAGGCCTTCAGCGTATCGAGTGTTCCCTCAGGATCCACCTTTCTCAGATCGCAGCGCGGGTTTCCGTGGAATCCCGCAAGTACGATGCTGTCTACGCCGAATACGATCGCGTCCGCGAGCTTCTGCTCCAACGCAACCTGTCCACTAGAGAGTTCCCATCCGTCCCGTACGTCTCTGCTTTATTTTTGCAGCGTTCTTGTCTAAATCCTGACAAGTGCGACAGGGACTTCAGCGACTACTCCACATCTCGATCCGTGGCCGTTCCAACTGGTCCCCGCCCGTTCTATCGCGGACGTGGTCGTGGTGGCGGATTCTTCCCTCGTGGCCGTGGGTATCACTCGCAACACTGAAGTCGACCCCGAAGAAGTCTGAATGTTACGGCGCATTTCTGCGCCGTTTCCACTGTCTTTACTCGTTCCGCTACTGTTCCTGTCTCACACTCCTTGCGCATCGCCGCCATGCGACCCTCGTAGACACTATCCTGTAACCAGAGTAGTGTAGAATTGATTGTCTTTTTGCCAAATTAGTCACCAAGTCGTTTGGAACGCCTTGGGCCCGTTCTGACGACATTCAATTCCTCAAGGTCCATGTCTTGAACGTGCTCCTCTTCCGGCTCGTCACTGAGTTCCGCCGGATCCTCTTGTTCCCAGTCTGGGTTCAAGTGGATGTCCCCGAACTGCAGGTCTCGTCCGTATTCCGCATCCTTCTTCTCTTTCCGGGCGACCAACATGTCCAATTCTTCTTTAGACATGTCGAGAAGATCCTCAATCTTGTTCTTCCGATTGAGAGATTTCCGTGCAAAGTACGGAATGACTCGGAACGCCCCAACCTTTCCAGGATAAACCGCGCCGTTCATTTCGCATACAATGTACGAACCACCCTTCGTTCTCCTCACTACTACCATCGGTCCCAAGTACTTGGGGTCCAATTTCGAATTGAGGGACTTTTCCACTTTCGTATTCCGAACAAGTACCATGTCTCCCGGCTGGAAGTCATGGTCCTTGATGGAAGCCTCATGTTCCCGAGCGTACCGCTTCACCGCCTCGAGCTTCTCCTTGTCAACACGATCGATCATCTCGTTTACGTGCTGTCTGTGCTTCGCAAGTGCTCTGGCCCGTAATCCAACCAGTTCCGCAGTTGAAATGATATCCCCTGGGTATTCCACTAGCCAAGTCGCTTCCGCAACGTCTAGAGGAACGGTAGGATGACATCCTGTAACCGCAAAATATGGTGAACACCCCAGACCGCGCCGGGTAGTAATTCTATCTGCCCATACGATCTGTGGAAGGAACCAGTACCACTTCCGCACATCTCCACCCGTTGCTTTGTAAATCATCTGCCTCATATGTTTATGGCCAGTTTCCACCGGTCCGTTCGCTTGTGAATTATAAGGCGAGACCCTGATACCAGTGATCCCGTATTTATGATTCAGCCATTCTACTGCTGCTAGGAACTGTGGCGCGTTGTCCGTAACGAACTCCTGTGGACAACCCCACCTGCATATGATGTTTTCCAGTAGGAATTTTCCCAATTCCGACGCGTTCTCCGATCGCAATCCTTTGGATTCCAACCAGCGACTCAGGGAATCTCTAGCAGACACCGCATATCTGTGCCCGTTCGATATAACCCCCATTATCATGACGTCGACATGGACCTTCTGGAACAGACTGGGCGTCATAGTTGGTACTGGAGGGATCCGTAACAATTCTTCCTGTCGGACTTGGCACATATGGCATGTTTTCACATACCAGGCCACATCCCGTTCGAATTCTGGCCACCAGAACCGAAGCTCGACTAAAGACTTTGTCGCGTAAACCCCTCTATGTCCCAGACTATCATGCGCAGACTTCATCATATACATCCTATGTTCCTTCCCAACCACCAACTTGTGTGCCGACTCGGGTCCTTTCCGGAATAAACGGCCCTTCTTGTCTAAGAAGAACCGCCTGGCATACTGCATAAAATTGCGATATGCACGGTCGTTCAATCCTTCCGGTCGGTTCCGAAGAGGATCTTTTAACCATTCCCGAACTTTCTCGAGTTTAAGATCCTGGTTTTTACCAGAATCCGTTCTGTGTTCTTCTGGATACGGCTCCCGACGCGTTGGATCAATCTTGAAAGCGTCCGGTGGGAGTAAGGGTTCCTCTTCTCGGATCTGGCTCATAATGAACTGGGGCATCTCGAGATTCTTCTCTTTAAATGCGTCCCTGATCAATTTGGCTTCCTCCCGATTTTCAGAGTACACCTCCCAACACTTCTGCTCAAACTGATTGAACAACTCGACGGTCTCCTCTATTTCTACATTCTGGATTTCCTGTAGGTAGCCACCCCTCGTGTCGATCTGAGTTTTAAACTCTTCTAACTCCAGCGGTTGTTCAATCTCGTAATCCCAGTCCTCGTGCTGTTCTGGCGATGGGTTCTCATCGAATCCATCCTCAGGGCTGGGGTATTCTGGATCACCAGGTTGTTTAACGCGCCGGGATAGGCCATCCGGTGAAAAGGTAAGACCCTTCACATGTTTCAGCGTAAAGTGGAACATCAGAATTTCTTCGATCCAGCGGTTTATGGTAGCGTTCGGACCCATCCCAGGATTGTCTAGCATTCCTTTGATGTACATCGCGTCCGTTTCCACCACTAACTTTCTGCATCCAAGTAACCAATATTGCATATGCGTTAAAGCACGTTTCAGACCGTACAGTTCTCGTTTCGGTTGGGAGAACCGTGCTTCTCGTGGATTCAACGGAATGGAATCAAACTTGGCGTAATATTTCTTCTTTGGGTCGACAGGATCCACTTGGTATATTTCCAAGCCAACCGCCATCCAAGATGTGTCCTACGGCCAGGATTACATCTGAATCCCAGTCGTAGTTCAACGGTTTCAGTGCCTCACAGTTTGCAACAGCGTCTTTAAGAGAGTCCATTGAAGCCTGTTCTAGCTCTGTCCAGTCGAATTCCACATCTGCCCGAAGTAATTTCGTCAAGTGCCGTGCTCGGGTGGAGTAATAACGAATGAACATCCGCATCGTACCAACCACTCCTAGAAATTGGCGAACCTGGGACACATCCTCAAGAGGAGGCCACCTCAGAATCACACCAATCCTATCGGTAGAAGGTTTCCGACCCTCAAATGAGCAGGTATGACCCACAACTTGAAACTCCGATTTACACAGTATCACTTTCGCCGCCGAAATCGTTCCCCCAGCGTATTTCAAACGCTGAGCGACCCGATTCAGGTTCTGGAAGTGTTCCCATACGAACCGTCGTATACCGGAATTAGCGGGAATGACCTCGTATGTCCCATCCTTATCCTGGTACCGGCTTCCCGGTCCCCGAATCGGAACGTCGTCGACGTAAGGTATGGTGACATGCGGTATTTCATCTCGCAGAATGTAGGTTACATCATCGTGAAATATGGGAACCGAATTGGTCCATCCCTGGGGTAACTTAACCAGTCTCAGAGCGCCGAAAGGCGTCTGGAACGTGGTGTAATCCCTGGAACTTTCTGCTAAATCACGATGATCGTATCCCGAATATAAGTCGAACACAGCACCACAAGCCCTTCCTGCGAAGTGACTTGCTAGCTCATCCGTGGCAGGTGGTAAGCCTGAGTGCGCGATGGTAACTGATTTAAAGGCTCCAAGGCATGGACAAGACGGATGCTCTTGCCATCCTTCTTCAGTACTCCGAAGAACTTCGAGCGATACGAGGAATTGGACGGCTCATACACCCCTGCATCTATCTTCTTCTTGATCACCTTGCAGAATTCCGACAATTGGCCACGCGGAATTGGAATGGAACGTTCCACCCAAACCTTGTGCTCAACCGTGGGTATTTCCACCGGCGGGAAGAAGTCATGCCTCCATGTCCCACGTTCGTTGTCGTCCCAAGCGAACGCTCCCTCCTGTAGTGACATGAAGTGGTGCATAAGTTTCCGTTCTTCTGGCCATAGAAAGTCCTCAGAATGAATCTTTTCTATGTCCTCCATCCGTTCCTGCGTGTATCTGCCCTTCGGAACGAAGTCCGGCGGATTCTGAGATAATTCTGGAAGATCCTGGAGTGGATCCCCTTTTATTTCCCGTTTAATCCGGAACCTCTCCGGCAGTTCTCCGTAAACTGGCCTGGTTTTCAACGCAACCGGTTTATATTTCTTGCCGGCGAAACTCTGGAGGACTGGTATTCCTCTGTCCTCGTTATCGCCTATTCCCGCAAGTTCTTCCTGTACGCTTTCAGGGGCACTACTCGCAAAGCTCCTGCTTTGTGGTGTTCTCCTCCTGAAACCGTTTATTCCTCCCAGACCGTTCCGTGGTGTTACCCAACGTTCCGGTTTCCAGATGAGACGGAAATTTCTCATCCATACAATACACCTCGTATGGTTTCTGAGGTGCTTGCGCATTGTTACGACCAGGATAACTCGCATACTCATTTAAGAGCTGCACCGCTACCTCGTCGTTCTTCATCTCATCACATTCCATGGACGCCAATAGATAGGTGGTTTTGATCTCTTCAGATCCAAACCGTTCCCCATTCTTAGGCTCTGCAAACGCCTCTATCCGAATCTCCCCTTGCTCGTCAAAGCCGAATGTGACAGCCATCTCTTCTCCTTGACTCATTCCCGTCAATTCCTCGAAGAGCCCTGAAAATCCGCCTCCTTTTCAACACCACTCGCAGCTCTCGCCGTTCTCGGAGGGTCATCCTCGTCCCGAACCTCTTCGATAGTAACCCTAGGGTCCGAAGATGGCTGGAACTTCCCCCGCGCATGGGTAGGAAGAGTGATTCTCCTTTGTGTGTTGGGATCCCGAATTGTAATCGACTGGGAACCATCCTTGAAGTTCTGGATGTTCGTTTCCGAGAGGATGTCAAACGGCCGTCCCAGCAACACATAGTACGCCGGCTGGTCTATAATGTGGACTTGCAAATATATCGGGATGTCCCCGAACAGGAAAAGTACGTTCCGTGCCAATCCAGCTGATTTCTTCAACTGCCCGTTGGCGCTCTGCATGAATATCGTGACATCCGGATCCCACGAGAGACCCAGTCCTTCAGCAGATTTCAACGCCATCGAAACAATCTGAGACCCGCTGTCTACGACACATTCCACTTTTTCCTGCCCGTTGATCTTCGGAAACAAGACTCGAAGCGACGCCGATTCCATGGAAGTATAGATCTGCTTCGGAGCCTGTCCATCGCCTAACGTGGAATAGTACTGGAGCACGATATCCGTAGCTACCAGACACCCTGGGAGTAGTCCCATATCTTCCTCGTGTGAGACGAAGACAGAATCCACCGGCGGTAGATCAGAAAGCGCAATGGCATCCCAATCCAGCTTAAGCGGGGTCTCCTCTTCCATGAATGGGAACGCATCTCCTTGCAGCATGACGTCTGCCGTGAATTTGGGTTTCAAGGGTTTTCGAACCTTGAAGGTGATATCCCGAAGTCCCTTGGCGTATTCGCCATTCATAGCAGACATCATTTCCACTGTGATCCCTTCCAATCTCATCCCCTTGGTCTGGCCCACAAGATCCCGTACGATGTTCGCATCGTCGAACTTGGGTACCAGTTTATATGCCCTCTCTCTATTTGGGGCTTTTAGTGCCGACGGTATGTTCTCTTTCGATCCCATAACGTTTTTAGGCTTTTCTGGGCGCGCCGATTGTATTCCCGGTGATTCCAATTCCTCGTAATCATCGTCCAATACGATCCGGCGCTCTGCCCTTTTGGTAGGAGGTTTGGGAATTTCTTCCTCATCCTCCAATTCGTCTGGCATGATGAATTCAACTCGTTTCACTACACCGTCCTTCTTTCTCCAGTCCTTCTCCCTATCTGCGGCTGATGCTCTGTCCTCCGGAGGTTTGGCCGTCTTAGAAGGCGCGGCTCTCGCCTTGCCCTCGTCCTCCTTCCTCGAACGAGCTAGAAACCCGGACCAGACTGAGGATCTGACCTCGCTCCGGTCCTGGTCGCAACCATCTGGTCTGCAACCTGGTTCCCATCGTTCCGCATATTGTTAAAGAACTGCAGAAGCGTTGCCATATCAACTCCAGTATTGGAGTTTTGAGTCGGCAACGACTGAGGAGTATGTGGCATTTGCAGGAACTGCAGCGGTGGTTGAACACCGCTTTGGTTTTGGAGTGGTTGAACACTTGGAACCATCTGGGACTGCTGCATATTAAATTGTTGGGCCTGAGCTTGCGCTCTTCCCAACTGCAGCTGCGCAGAACGAATTTCGTCTTCGCGCGTATCGTACAGATGATCCACCCGATCCAGTTCCCGCGAATCATAGCCTTCGGTCATCCCATAACTCGTGCCGGAATAGAAATTTTGCATCATTCCCGAACGCTGGTTGGCAGGAGTACCTCTCATAATGCCTTGCTTACGATAGTGCTCCTCCACCTTCTGCATTTTCGTTAACGATTCTGGATGCCGAGGTATCCAATTCCCATTCCCGAGCTTGATGAGACCATTCTCGACTATGATCCAGCCAAGCGTGATGAACTCAGCCTTAGTCGGGCAGTCCCGAATGATGTGTGGACCGTTACAGAAGAAACAAGGGCCTTCCTCTCTTGGACGAGCGTCCTGGCGGTCGTAAGAACGCGAAGTAGAACCAGCCTGGGTGATCTCCATGTGCGGAGGCGGTCCCCTCAGGTTCTGGTTCATCAGTTTCAGCGAATTCTCGAAAGTAGATTCAATCTTCTTAAGAGTTTCCGCGAAACGCTTCTCCTGCAACTGGGCAGAGTCCTTCATTAACGCCATTTCACCCGCAAAAGACTCCAGCTTGCTCGAGACTTCCGTTTTGATATGCGCAGCAGCGCCCATATCAACGGATTGCATCGGAATGATTCCACCACTGTATCCTCGTTCCGGAAGCGAACGGGAATCGACTGACGGCGCGGCAAGCGACCTCCCAGTCCAATTGTCAGCCATGTAATCGGCTATCGCAAGGACGGTTCGATAGGGAAGACGGTCCCCACGTCGGTAGTCGGATTCCGTTGGAGGGGTAGGTGCTGGAACGGACGGGGTCTTAACGAAATCAAGTATTGCTGCTTGATTTGACGCTTCCTCCACCTTGTCCGCAAAACGGGCCTCGAGAGTCTCGAGAATCCACTGCACCAACTGCCTATTCACAACTTGCGCCGACCCTTTCAGCAACTTTTCAGCCTCATTGGTGAAAGCCATCGTAAAACGACGCAGTTTCCCGATCTCCTCGCGGCCGATCGGACGGTTCTGCTGGCATATCTCCTTCAGCTTCGAAACAGATCCCAACGTCATATCCTCTATTTCCGGATACAACTGCAGAATCTCCTTCTTCCAGTCACTATAGGTCTTGCCCGTCACGAACGATGGCAACCTCTCCCACTGCTCGCGCAGTTCCGCGTGGTCCAAGTATTCCAGCAGTTTCTCCTTCTGTTTCTGCTCATCCGTGATCCCACCACTCGTACAGACCGCCTCCGTATTCCTGAGGAAATTCTTCAGGGACGAAGTGGTTTCTCCATCGAACTTGGGCCTATTCAGGTCCCAAGCAAACGGAATTTTAAAATTCGCAACCGCCATTTGTGTGATTTGAGTCGTAGAAGAACTCGGAATTGTGTTGGCAGCAGTTCCAGACGTCAGGTCTGAAGTAGAATCGCCTTCTGGCTGCTCCTGGACTGTTCCCAGAGGATTCGTTTGAGAAACGCTCGTGGAACGCGTTCCAGATGCAGAAGTAGACCCTTCCACTACGCTCGACGTTACCGGAGCCGTGGTAGCACGTTTCCTGGGTCGACTGGACGAACCAGAACCAACAGAAAGGCTTCGAAGCGAGTTTGTTTGTAGCGGGGCTACAAGGGAATCGCGCGCGTTACGCGATGTACGGGTATCCCGACTGGACTGAGGTCCGGTACGAGGAAAGCCGCGGTTCGATAATTCTCCTCGCCCCCTAAGAAGGCTTGGAAAGTCACCGGGAGGTGTGTTTGTGTTATCTGGTGTATCCCGCCGAGGTGGAATAGTGACCCGATAAACGGAACGCGGTGTCCGGGATGTTCCCGAACGAAACAACAACTAGCTCGATCTCTCGATTAGAGATATAAACCACCCCTCGCGGTGGGCTCCAGATGATCGATGTGCTCTGAACCTATCAAGAAAACACCAACCAAAACCAAACCTACACACAGAAGTGCGTCGGAACGGAACGGAAGTGCTCGAGACGTGCACAGACGAGTATCAGACCCTGGTACAGGGCCTTATAAAAGGTTGCAGGGAATGGTATAGACCTCGGAAACGAGGAGAGAGCGTTGTATTGTTTATAGAAGTCCTTGGAACGAAGTCCAAGTACTTGAGCCTTGATCTGAGTGAACCGGAATGGAACCGGAACAGACAGGAAAGCTAGTGGAACGCAACGAGAGTGTCGATGCGAATGGAACCCTTGCTGTGCAAGTGTTCAGGCTAGATCTGAGTGAACGAGGATTGACCCGAACAGACAGGAAGCACAGAGCGCGATGATGTGAAGCTTCTCAGCTATGAAAACAAACGAGAACGGGGTGCTGGGGTTCTCCAAAGCGAGGTGGATGCCGATTCCAAGCGTGATACAGTAACAACAATAGTGGGTTCCGATCCCAAGCGCTCCAGACAGTGGTGGGTTCCGATCCCAAGCTCTTTAACAGTAGTGGGTTCCGATCCCAAGCTCTTCACAGTAGTGGGTTCCGATCCCAAGCTCTTCACAACACAACCCAAACAACCAAGTGCGTACTCAGCACGATCCCAACAGTTCCAGTCAAACGGCAAAGTCGGATCCCAAGGATACCGATCACAAAAGAAAAGATTCCAAGCCAAGATGAATTCTAAGAGACACCTTGTTCGAACTCCCCGGTATCTGCCCAATTCGCAAGCGTTTCCGCCTACTAGCCGTGGGGTGATTCCGTGAAGTCGCCCAAGATGCCCCGCTACTTAAATACAAAGCGCTGAAACACATGGAAACGTCCAAGAATAAGTAAGTATGAGTAAAATAGTCCGTTTATCCGTCCGACTTCCGTGTATCCGTCGTAAGAATGGGTATCTGAGTCCTTCTATTGGCTGCCCATGTCGAGCACGCCATCCTGGTGCGATCCTGTGCACATGTACGATCGGTCAGACTGTGCCGGAGCCATCACAACCGATCCCTTATGTCGATCCCGACTGTATATGCTGTTCCTCCCAATGCCGGTGCCTTTCCCGTCTACCGGAACATCTGGAACCGAAGCCCCCAGTCCGTAGCTCTCCAGGGATACCACATTCAAAGTACTTCCCAGTATGGGTACTTGCTCCAGGAGCCGATGAGTGTAGGTCCAAGTGATCGGACCCTCGCTTAGTGACCATCCCTTATCCGGAATGCCCGGGACGGCGTGGATCCATCAAGATATGATGTTCCCAGCCCCTTCCAGTGATCATATGATCAGAACGCGTTACGCGTCTCATGTCCAACACACCACAACAGGATTCCAGTCCGTCCCGTCTAGTTCCGTGAGCGGGAATAGAGTAGACTTCACGTTCCACTTGGTCGTTGGGCTACACATCTCCTACAGGTTTCGGAGCGAGCACATGCCAATGGTTCCAGAGTATTCCTCCCCGTTCCCATCCGTTACTCAGTGGTTCCCTGCCCTGCCAGCTACTTGGGAACCTCAGTACTGACGCTTCTGGAGCGTAGCCCGGCACATGTCTTGTCATGAAAACGCGAAAAAGCGAAGATTTCATGGGTGGACAAATCCCGTGCTTATCATCGATATGACATATAGTTGAGCCTCAAGGACATGAGCATTGGACGGGACAGTATGGCTGCAGGAGGTTTGAGACCGAGGGTACTGTAGTATTACGACCACTAGTTCAGGTGACAGGTGACGGAGACCTGTGAACTGAACTAATCAAGGTCGGTGACGGTGGCAAGGGAGTTTTCCTGGCTCAAATAGGCCTAGAAAATTGCAAAATTTCGCTCCGGCATTCGCCGGATTACCTTTTATGGGAATTGTTGGCCGATTCCCGAGCTGTGAACTTTCAATCCAGTGAACTTTTGTGGTGATAGGTGACACCCCCTGAACTAGTGGTCGTAATACTACAGTAACATTGAGTTAGTATGCCAATTGTAGCATAGAAGAAGCTGGAACAATGGGGGGCACCTTTGAGTGGGGCTTGAGGGCTGATCGGCGAGGTAGAATTGAGAAAGCGCCAGGGCGTCTAAACTAATTCTGGATAGAGGAGGTCAGCTAGGATCATGAAAGGGTAATTTCGGTAGTACAAACAGACATATTCTTTTTTTTTTGGTGGAGCGATGGAGGCAGCACTGATCTGATCAGCTCCCCTCTCCTGCTGATTTTGGGATTGTGTCCCATAGATTCAACTACCTCAGCCCCCCGAGGAAATGCACTTACGCACACCTATCAACAGGCAGTGTGGGACTCAGTAGCTATTGCTAGCAGCTAGCGGTTCCGTCCCAGAGGACACAATGTACCTATACCCACTAAAACCCCGGACTGCCAGATCCAGTTTTCCGGCAGATTCAACTTATCCATCAGGACACCGTCCCACGTTCTTAAGATCGTTTTTGCATTCAACGCACAATTTCCATAACATGAAGTATCAGTTAATAATTGATCAAACCTGAGGCGTGAATTGATGAGGGTCACCCATTTATTATGAATCTGAAGTGTAGAAAGTTGTTTATTTGACAATACCCTATCACACACCGTAATTTCCAGATCAGATGTGCGGATTCGGTAACTAGGATGATGAATAAGCGGCTTGCTTCATGCATTCGTCTCCCATGTGTATTCTTAATTCGCACAAAGCACTGCCAAGAATCGAGCCAATGCTCAGGGCAGGCATTTTCTGATGTTTCATTTCCCAGAGTTCTGTGCAAAGATCCCATATCAAGATGCTAGCCAGATCATCAACCAGAATATGTTCCACATTTTCATCAGCGCCACAAAAGTGGCATGTAGCAAATTGCTCAAATCCAGGTATATTCCGCCAGTAGACCCCGCACTTGTAGGAATCATGTAGACATCTCCATAAGAAGTCATGAATGTTCCAATAGATGTCCTTGTTACGGATAGATCGCCAGATCATTCCGTCGGTGGGAACAATATTGCACTGTGCCCTTACCGCATATCGCGTCAAGTCCAGCATTATGGTTGTTGTAATACGTTCAGGAAATTCCTTCAATTCTCTAATTGCCCGATAGAACATGGCCTGTGATGTTCCAGCAAGACTCAAGCCTTGGAGTCGGTATCTGTACGGGATATCAGTGTTGAGTTTCGCAGGCTCCTCGAATAATCCGAGGTCTGAGAGGCACTTCACATGTTTGAAATGGTCTTCGTCCTGGACTTCACAGAATGAGGTACGGCTACCACACCCGTACTTAGTCTTGTGTTTACTGTGGGGGTCTGATTGGAGTGTGCTGTTATTATGTAATCTTATGTCAGCTTTCTCCGATTCTCTTCCCTCGGCACAGAGGCTTTCAAATTCTATGGAGTTTTGCAGCAAATGGAATTTATCACCACCTCTCTAACCCTTTGTCTCCCTCAGAAATTTAAAACACGGCGTAGAACCTGTTCTGTTGAACATCGGCCATTGCCTGCGCCGATCATGTGACTGCCGAAGCAAAAGTCAAACCGAGGCACAAACCAATGGAAACTTGAAGGATTATTCTGAGAAAATTAAAGGTAGGTAGAAGCTCTATCAGAATGCGACTTTCAGTGCTTCCTGCCTCCAAACCATGTTGTTTACTGAAAGAAAACAGGATGTAGAGGCCAGGAATCGAACCCGCGCCACGCATTAATTATATAATAAGGCAGCACTACGATCCGGACCCCGCGGTAAGCAACAGACTCTATACAGCGAGGTACGAGCTTGGTTCGTATAGAGTGTCTGTCTACGAGAGACTACCCCGTACTCTGATTTGATGGATCTCGTTAATATACGGGTAAGCAATATATATATATATACCATGTTATTAAAGAGATCCCTCGTATCAGTATGCGACTGTTTGGCTTTCCCACGCCACTGCCGCGCCCTAATTTTCGGATGTCAACCTGCACGCCGGAGCGGAGCGCAGGCATGTCTTGTAATGAATAATGCCTTGGAAAATGCTTATGAGAAGTGCGAAGGAACAGTATTCAAGATGCAGCAGAAAAATGTCAGCACATTCGGTAGGTTTGACGAATCCAACTGTCTCAGCCGTTCATTTATCCATTTCAGTCGACGGTGACATTGAGCTCCATTATACCGGGGGAAAAATTGAGTTGTTGAAGGATGGTGAATTGGTCCGTCGCGCGAAGGGGTTAGTCTCTTATAAACAGACGTTATAACAATACTAACCTCGTACCTCGGTTTGTTATAGTCTGTCAGTAAGGTCGATCGAATGATCGCTGGCGTCATTATTATATAATCACAAAAAATCTTCCGCCGTAGCAGGGACACAGCGACGCGTATCTTCATCTCTTACCTCAAGATCTAGGTTTAAAGACAGGAAGTAAGTAATTCTTCCCGCCAGTAGTTAGGTGGAAGGCTGGAGAAGCGCGATGCCGCATTTTGATGGCCCGGCACGCGGGAACAGCCGAGATACTGATACTCGTGAAAAGAAAAGCACAATCGCTGTTTGGAGAGCGAAGATCAGTTGAAAATGAGCCTTGAAGAAACTTTCCCACTTGAAGTTTGTGATTAGAGCTGCTGGAAGGTTCAATGGTGGTAGGGAAGAGTTCAAACTCCGATGATTATATAATAACGACGCCACCACTACATGATCGCGCGCTTAACTACAGACTACGAAGCGGTAGGAGTTTGTATTTGAATTGGGCTTGTATTTCGATTGGGGACGCTGGCATTTTTTTTGGTGGCAATGAAAGTTGAAAGAGGTGTCTTTCCAGCGGATTTTCCTATTGAAGCAAAGAGCCGAAAGTGTGTTATTTGGCCGCGCATTTTGATCTCTAGGGAACGCGTAGATCACACGATGCCTCGAACCGGCCGCGACTCTCGGCGATCACCGAGTTCTCTTGTTCCTGACCATCTCGCTCCACTCCTCTGGCGTTCTGGCTCGGATCCGAATAGCTGGGTGTTGGCTGCTTCAAAGTTGAAAGAGACTTGTACGCGGTCGTGCGCTTCGTATCAGGCTCCATTTATTTGCAACGTGTAGTGTCAGTTGTACTTATACTTCCAGCATGCCCTCCCCGGATTGAATTATGGGTGGAACCGCTTGCCTCGCCTCCCGCACCGTGTTTTACACCCGCATCGCTCTCTTGTGCTGCCGTCGACTCGTACTTCTGATGTCTCCTGCTTACGCCACGTTTTCTCCTGCAAGTACCGTCCGCCATGCGGTCGCCGCTCGGTGACCAGCGCCATAGTGGTCAGGCCAACGACCCCATTCCGTGAGGTTTCCTCAAAACATCCCTCTTAATCGTTCACGTTGCCATCCTACTCCAATCTCTCCTTCTGCCATGAGCATCTATTCTGCTGTACACGATACTCAAGCTACTGGCCAGCCCAATCGACAAAATTTATCGATAGCGACGATGACGCACACCTCCGCAAAAACGCTGACTGTGTTCGTATCCTCGGTTCTGCCGCTATGTTTACAGCAGAACCGGCGTCTATCCTACAGCTCTCGCGAGTGTTGGAGCAGAAGCCAGAAGACCTGTTGACGATGTTACGACCCGTGTCAAAGCATCTTAACCAGCCACTCTTCGATGTCTACTCCGTTGTAGCTGTAGATGAACCGCTGAAAAGCTGGATTTTCGACCAAGCACAATCGGGGAGCCTTTCCGTCGACCGGACTGAATGCAACGAGTGTGTCGCTCGGTGGTGCTTAGCGGATACCGCGAATTGTGATGCCCGGTAAGTCTCTAACGTCCACCGGGAGCTGGGGCTCATAAACCATTCTAGTGATATCGAATACAGTCAAAGGAATTGGCTATCCCATGTGGTTCGATCGATTCCATCCCCGGCATTCTGTACTGCGATACGAGCTTCTCGCTTTGTGAATCTGCGTTCATGGAGCAAAAAGCTCAAAGAGATCGAGATATGGCTGAAAAAATATGTATGCCTCGAGAGCCATACTCTCAACCACGGATTTTTCTGACCGACTCGTCCCATGGCAGAGCAGTCAAGATGAAGTGAAATACCTTGACCTATTCAGAGTGCGTCCAGTAACCCAGTTGACGTGTATCCTCTTACCTTCTTGGATTGAAACACAGACTGAATCGACCCTGGCGGGCGAGAATAGCGGTGAAATGGCGTCTGACCAACATACGTCGGCCGGCGATGTTACCGGAGAACCTATGGCCATACCTACTCCTCTCGACTCTACCGTGCTTCCGAGCTTCGCCAGTCACCCGCCTTTAACGCGACGCACCATCAACCTCGTCACCCGTCTCTTGGGGCGGGACAAGAGTGCTAGTACCGAATCTAAGCGCGCCATGCCAGTGATCGACTCCGACTACGAGGAGCCCAGCAGCCCATCCCCAAAGACCCGCAAGGGCGCCGGCAAGCCCAAACTCGGTATCGGGGAAGTACAAGCGGAGAGCGTTCACAATACTCTGGGGAATTTCCAAAACCGAGACATCCGTGAAGACGTTGCGACTGTCCTGCACCGCGTCGAGGAAACCCGCCAGATCCTAGCTGCTTGTACAGCGGTTGGAGATCAGGCTGACCTTGGGCAACCCAATTGTCAGGAAATCAGAATGTATGGAGGTACTGGCGGAAATGGAGGGAATGCTGGCAGCCTCGGCATGGGTGGGGGCGGCGGGGTAGGCGAAGGTGCTCGCCTTCGGATCGATAAGTTTTCCGGAACCCAAATTATAATCTGTTTATAGGCGGTCGGCGGCCACGTTAACCCACGATTCAGCCGCATCGGAGAAGGTCTCGCGAATATAGCTTGTAGATGAATTGCTTCGAGGAATTCCAAGAGATCCTGGCGAGATTTGGTCATGCCAGAGGAAGTACCAGGAGACGGACGCAAGAGATCGCGGGGTGGGTGAAATGGTGTGTAGCAAGACATCGGTGGGGTGAAATGCTTGAAGCGAGAGCCCTGGATGCCCGCAGTGCTTTAAAAGAGAATGGGTGCCGAGCCGTACGACGAGGAGACCAAGAAGGAAGTCGTGGCGGAAAACCAAGAGATGTAACACTTGTCACACTGGGTAACGCTGCCGAAAAGTCTGGACGGGCGCTTGATGGGCGCTTGACGTGCGCGCTCACAGAAAGTTCGGCCTTGGTAATTTGCGCCCGCACTGGCGAGCAATTCTGAGGAGACAGAATTCTTCAAAACCATTAGCCATACCCGCAGAGGCGAGTCGACTGGACTTTTCATCCATTTCTATGACAATAACCACCAAATTGGCGCGCGCACAAAAGCGTTGAAAACAGCCAACTTTGTGTGATGCTCGACATCTGAGGACATATATGAGGTCCAGGAGCCCCTCAGATTCAGAAAATGTCACATTTTACGCTGGTTGAAAATAAAATAACAAATATAAAGTCGCAAATGGGACGGGGTACTTAGAGGTTGCACTAAGATTTTGGCTGCTTCACCATCGCTTTTATGTAACTTCTTTAATTGCCTTAATTTTTGAAACCAACTTTCTTTTCTCGATAATTCAACATCTTACACATCATTTATGATATTAGACCCTAAATATATGGCCAGGTAAGCACTCACCGAGGGGCTTTTGTGCTCAGCATGCATTAGACGCCCGCTAAGCGCCCGTCGGAACTCTGCCTCCGAAGAGCCGAAACGCCGGAAATGCTTCCATTTCACCACTTCCTCTGCATTCCAAACACTTGTTGAGGTACAGAGGATGTCAAAGGTAAATATATGATCACTCTTCAGCATATAAATGATAGTACAATGTGCTTTCATTAAGGCTCGAAGCATTTACAAGTGTACATATTCTTCCGGTTCTCTTTTCATCCGCACGGAATAGATGGAGGGGGTGTGCAGCAGGGGGAAAAGTAGAAACGGCGAGAAAAGACGACCTCGGACACGGCTGAGGAAAGGGCGCGGTAGGCAGGGAAATAAAAAGACGGCCGGGCCCAAGAAGGGTGCAGAATAGGGGGCGAGTGCAGGGAGGGGCATAAAGCGAGTGCGGGGAACAAGTGTGCGGGCAGCAGGGATCGAGCGCGTGAATGGTGGAGATCGAGCATGTGGATGGTGGGGCTCGGGCGTGCAGACGACGGAGAGTGAGCGCGTGGGCAGCGGGCATTGAGCACGCATGGGGTGTTGGGCATTGAGCGTGCATGGGGTGTGGTATTGTGGCGGCGGGCGGCAGGCAGTGTGGGGGGGTGGGTATCGAGTACACATGGGATGCACAATGAGTGGGCAGGCAGCGAGGATCAAGGGAGCGGACACGGACATCAGGAAAAACCCCTGTTGGCGAATTGTTCACATTTTGTTGACATTTCTTCACAATTTTGACATTGCGCAAATTGTTAGCAATTGTTGAGCAATTAGTCAACTTTTGCCGACTATTGTCGGCATGAGTTGACATTTGATGACATCTGATTAGAATCATGGGCTGTGCACCTCGGATCAAAGCGCCATTTAGATGATGGCCTCGAGCGGCCACAGTCAAAGCCAGTACAGAACCTTCCATTCTCCATACCCATGCTAGAATATATATATATTGACTATTTTACAGTTATACGCATGTCGGTCAGTCCAGGGACTGACATAGCGGGGGAAGTCTGGTAATATTTCCTATCTATATGTGAGCCGTACTGGATGGCGAAGAAGATACAAGTACTTAGTCTAGTCTCATGGGTGTGGACTTTGGAATAATTTCCGCCGACACAACTTGGCATCGCCGCAGTATCATACGGCATTCCAAAGCGAGGCAGCGGCTAACGGGAAAAATACGAGAAAAAAATGAGGCCACGTAAGTGACAGTCAGCGCTTGCCTTCCACCTGCCTTTCCCTTCTTTCCCTCTACTTTCCCCCACCTTCATTGTCTTTACAACCCAACTCCATACCACGCTCTCTACCACCTACTTGTCAATGGCTTCTCCGAGGCCCAAAGTTGCCCCATCTGTGGATTTCAGTGAGAAGTGTCGTCGTTTGACTATCAGAGACATGAATGACACCATCTTTCAGCTACATCGCCTACAAGATCGACGAGCCGCCAGACGACTGACGACAGCCCGCGCGGAATTCCCAGGGGCCCCTGTCCGCAAGAAAGCCAAACGAAGTTTGTCATTGTCTTCATTATAACTTGCTGCTCCAGCTATTTTGCATAGGTGTAGTTTCGGATTCGGACGACGCCCCCGCCGCCTTTTCCCATTACGGATCGGGTTTCGCTGGGGCAGCGAGACGGCGGTGCTTACTTCGGTTCACACGGATGGGTGGTAGGTTTGATAGATGCGGGTGAAAATTGCCGTGTATAACGAGACCTCCTTCATTTTCTCTTCCCTTCCCCATGTTTTTCTCTGCCCTCCTCCTGGCCTCCTCCGCCGTCGCTTCCGCGCGTGCCGCCCACCCTGCGGGCGTTGTCGCGACGGGGATGTAGATGACTTCTGCCTGGGCCCTGGTTGCCCCTCCCACCGGACCTTCCAATATCGCGGATACTAAGGTATGCAGGATAAGCCCCCATAAGCAATTCTGGCTGATCCGCCCGCCTAGACGGAAGAGGTCGCTTGGTGTACGCTGCCGCGCAACAACGCGCAAGTCATCCCAGACAGTGTTATTACTGGTGTGTCCTTCACATAGCTCACTGTCGCAGCAGCGACGCGGGTGGCGAGCTCGACCCCCACGGCGCTGAAGGGACTGGAAACCCTGTCGGTGGCAACGTCACGACCACGGTTGCCGACGGGACAGATCTTGCTATCGCCGAGTGGATGTTGTATATGTCTGCGGACCAGTTCTGCCTGCGCGCCTGCAACAACGCCAATGCGACATACAGTGCTGCGGCCATGTGTGGGCATAAGCTAGACGTAAGTCTATTAATTCATGATTCGGCAATGGCAGACTAACCTATTTCAGGTTATGGGGCCCCCGCCCTACAGGCACCTGAGACTCGCAGGTTGCACCAATCAGATCCCGCCCAAGACCCCGCCCAATTGTGGGACCACTTATCGTAAACTTCTTAACGCCGCTGGTACGTTCGTAACATTACATGATCCTTCATCACTTGGATCAGGTTTGACCTGTCATGTAGCTCCATGGACGTACAAGTTCAATAAAGGCGGTCGGAAGGAGCTTCCGGCGGTCGCATTGGGGGGTACCGCGGTATGTCTTTAAATTTTCTGTTGTTCAGTTCAATGCCGATTCATCAAATGCAGGTACATTCGTCGCTTAACGAGCACCGGACGGGCCATCATGTGCAGTCGAAAAGGCTCGACAGTTCTTGCGGACCTGTACGATATTATGGTGTGAGTACTCTGTCTTAATATCTCCATTGCAGCATTTCACCATGTTCATTAGCGCTAGATCCCGCCTTGGATCTGTTGCGACTGAACCGATGGCCATGGAAGCGCTCTTCTTAATCTATAATTCATGCGCTACATCCCCTATTGACGTTGTACCCGCCAGTTGTTAACTCTACCTTATGTTAATCATGCATCGTATACCCTAATTGATTTGGATTTCTTGTAAAGTGTGGTGCAAGAACAGAAAATCAAATGGAAAGTGGCAGCAAATAGCACCAATTGCGAAACAATTGTTCACAAATTGTCAAAGAATGTGTACAATTTTTTGGGACCTTTCCATTCTCACATTTTTGTTCAATCCGTAAATTGTGAACATTTCTCACAAAATGTTGGAAATTTCTACCAAATGTAACCATTTACTTCCAAATGCCTATGGGGGTTTTTCCTGATGGACGGCGAAAGCGAACATCGTGGGGAGGGGGGGAGCTGACTGGAGGGACAAAGCTAGCCGGTGTTGGAGGTAAACTAATTATCGAGCGCTGGGCAGCAGTGTTGTGAGCACGTGAGTGCGGTGGCCACAGTAGGCGCGATGCAAGTGCATGAAGAACATGGGAAAACACTTGCATCAAAGCAGAAAGCAGTAGCACAATAAGTGGCCTGCAATGAACGAAATTTGCGGGTGCCAGGGAACGAGCAAGCGCGCAGCTGGCGCGGGAGCGGCGTGAGACGCACGAGAAGCCAATTGAGGGTAGCCTGGCCACTCAATGCGACTAATTCAGACAGAAAGGAGGCCGGTGGAGGCCAGTACACAATGAAGGGGGTGTGGAAGCTGCAATGGCCAATTGCACAGCCCTCAGATAGATTAGAGAGCTACCAAGGGAGGAGGGTCAAGGTGGGATATGGAGGAAACTTAAGGTAGAGTTTCGAGGGAGCCGGAGCCCAGGAGCTGATTTTATTCGCAATGTGGTCCGTGGGAAGGGTGCCAGCGCAGCGCCAATGTTGCGGTATCGAGAGCCAACAGACGCCGGAAACTCGAGACAATGGTGGAAACAAGAACGAAGAACATGCTAGCGAATTTACAGAGCAAGCAGGAGGGCCAGAGGCGAAGGGGAGCCCGTGCGATGGAGGGCGGAAGCAAGGTGCGAATGGTGATGGGAACGAAATGATCGCCCCGTTTGGAGTAGAGGTACGAGCTCAATTTTGTTGAAGCGTCTGCCTTTGGGAGACTACATTTGGAGTGGCTGTGGAGCACCATCAATTGAGGCGGGGTGGCGGGCCAACGGTGGGCGCCCAAATCCGGCGGAGTATGCGTGCAGGCGGGAATAAAGGTGAGCTGATATATCAGACTCACCTCTAACTAGAGGTGTTGATATATCATGACTCTCCAAAGATCAGAGGTCCCATGATATATCAAATCCCCATATACCGTATTATTATACGGCTGCAGACGGAGGTGATGCTTGACCAACATCAAATTGGCTCGGACTTTAATCGGGAGCGGTGCATTTCTTAATGCGCTTCCGTGTCATTAAAGAGGATGGTAATGACATGAATGCGCTGGTGCACCCTTCCGTCTCTTATAAATTTGCAGGATTCAGATTTTTCGGTGTGTTTCACAAGCACAAAAGGATCTGCGTTGGCGGCATAATGGTTAATGTCCGCTCTCCCTGCTCGCAGTTGCAGGGTCTGGGTATAGCCAAGAAAAAGAGAAAATTTTGTGAGTTCACTACTGGTTAATTTCCGCCCTCCCTGCATGCACTGTTACGCCACTGTGTGGCGACGCAGGCCCGCTGGTACCTGTGTTGAGGGCCAGCATGCCACCAGCCTGAGAGAGTATCATGTCCGACTTTGAAGGAATTCAACGCGTCGGTCCATTGCTGGCGCGTCGAGATATGCCGGGATTTAGAGGCATGTGCATTGCTGCCTTGATCGGTGAATCGCTTCTTCTCCCAAATGGCCATGAATACGACATAATCGGTAGGCTGCATTGGGGGATTTCTTATCGGGCGAGGGCTGAAATCAGGCCACCTCGGGTAGAATTACGGGCCATACGGCCTCATACGGTTCTGCTTACGGCCCCCACCAGTAACCGTATAATGGGCCCCAGAAGGCCTTACGGTACGGTACGGCACACCGCGTATAACCGTAACCGTAAGCCGTATTGTACGGTTACGGTAGAGATCCCTAGATTTGCATGGATATCGGCAGACCCGAAGGCAGGAAGAAGAGAATGAGAAAGCCGCTATTTCAGTTGGCTTAAGCAAGACACCATTCACTAAAGAGAGACGAATGAACGAGGGAAGCAGGAAGGTGGGACAGCCATGGTTTGGCACGCTTCGGGATGGTCGCCTACCCTAAGCGAGCGGCGATCAGGTAGCCTGGATCAGCCATGAGCTGGTCAAAGCTACACGCCGCGGAGGTGGTGGCTACACGAGCCGGAGCTGCTAAACGCGTCGGCTGAGTGGGCCTTGATTGCAGTGATTGTTGTGACATTGGTTTACGTAGTATAGCAACATTACTTCCTCACAGTGTTGTCCGGAAGCTACAATCAGCTAAAATCAGTGTCCGAAAGTTCGGGAATTTTTCGAGAAGATGATGGGCTCGGTGTGTTCATATGTTGGGTCAGATAAATCGATATCCTTGTCGGTAAGCCATATGTACTGTATTCTGGGCAATCATGGGTATTTTATGTTGTGCGACACTCAGATAGTTAAAAGTGTCCATTTTTAGCATGTAACTGCCTCCCAAACAGATAGTTTTATAGCTTCCCTGACAGTCTCATGTATAACCAAAATATGTCTAATCATTTTCTCTGTGACCACTCTCCAATATATGGTTCATTGGAGCCCCACTATCTCACAGCAACCATACAGCAGAGCGGGTGGCCGAGTCATCAACTGCCATTTTCGTAATGTCAAACAACAGCAATTCACTGTGACTTCCAATCATTGTGTAAATTCCAAGTAAATTCGGGAAACCTAGCGTAAACTAATCATAGGACATCTGACATGTGGTGGATACGTTTTGGGGATGCTGGGAGCGGTCTAAGCTACAAGATATGCCTTCGCTTCGCTCCGGCATGAGTGCATGGTGAAAGGCAATTGTCGACATTTTAAGATTACAGAACAGATTATTTTCGTGGTTTAAGACAGACAGATGGTCGTGAAGTGATAAGGTGAATATCAATGGCGCAAGGTATATATCTACAAACAACTGCGCCAGAAATCAGATGCAAGTCTAACACTTGCGCACAATGGCAGGCTCTGTGAGGTTTAGTGATTGAGTGAAAAATAAATGGAGGGAAAAGTACTCCGTTCCATAGACGAAGAGCGGGACCGCGTCAGGGCTTACAGAACGACAGGGGTGGATATGGGAACTCTTGATCGGGTAGCGCATAGCCTGGAGGACCCCCCCCCCCAATAAAATTAATTAACCAGGTGGCAGGCTAGTTGAAGTTGAGTTCTACTCAGCGATGCCACCGAACACGGGAAATCGAACACTGGGAAGTGTAGCCGCAGTACTACGCGCAGGAAAAGTGCGGGTTGAGGGCGGAGCGACGTGCGAGAACACAGCAGAAACGTCGATGTTTGAGAACCAAAAGTTATCAAGTATCTACATATAGGGATGCGGGACCGATCTCACCTATAGCGTTAAAGATGCAAGCACTGCATTTTGACGGCTCCTGGAGCCACGTGAGTCCAGCTTTGGCGAGCCTTAGCCGAGATCGGTTGAGACGCCTCGGCAGGGGTCTGCCCGTGGTCTGCCGGGCAAGGCTGTGCCCAGCGATGACGAGGTGCGTGCGAGGCGGCCTCAAACCACCTAGCACAACCTCTCTCGAGGTGCGCCGAGTCCCTCAGCGGACTGTGTCCTTCTGTAGTCACCTTCCTCAGTACTTGACTCAAATCCAAGCCCTCGTTGCCCATTTTGTCGCATCAATCAGATCAAAAGGCCGGTGGGAAACGGCCCCGGAAACCCGCGACCCGCGGGTTTCCCACGGATCTGGACATGATCCAGTGTCCTCGTAATTTCTGTCAGAGAGAATTACACGGGAAATATGGGACCTAATACTTGGGGATGTATCCATTTCACCTAAAGATGAGAGGTATTTGATAGGAGCATCGGCGAGCTGAAAGATTCGAAGTCGCAACACCATTTTGTCACCGTGATGTCACGGTCATGTCCCTCCCACGTCAACTTGAGATGTGTTGTGATCACTTACAGGTTGCGTACTTAGCATGGTCGAGTCCAAGAGCCCAAGTGATCCTCTGCATACCTTGAGCAAACCTCGGCAGGGTCTGCCAAGGTCCAAGTGTGTCCAGGTGTGCCGAGCAACCTCGGCGCAGGCTTGGGTCGAGGAGCCATTAAAATGCAGTGAAGGCTCACAGACACCTATAGTGCCCGTTAAACCCCTTGCCTCTGTCCGTGGCGATAAAAGCAGTACATCTGATCCTCTGAATGTTGAGTAGTTTAATCAAGAGGTGTGTGAAAATAAATACATACGGTGCATGTTGATCGTTGAACCTGTCTCCAAAATTATAAGCGGGATTCGTTTGAGATTGAAGAGTATGGGTTACCAGTACCAAAAACTTGAAATTGAATGGTATAAGGATGATGGGAACGCGATGGATGGGGCAGAAGAGGCGAGATATCAGCCATGATTCAACAGGTTGCCCTAGGTGATCTTGAAGTTGAGCAGTTTGACAAATATTTAACCATCAGCTCGAGGACCCTTCGCATCTAAATGTTGAAGAGTCTTGCACATCCCCATCTTTATCGAAGGGCTCTGTCGTCTCGTTATCAGAATTCAAACATCTTCTGGCCATACCAAGGCGTTCAAGTCGCATGAAGGGTTCTTACGTCCCAATCTTGAGAAGTCTTGCGTCGTCCCGGTATCAAGCCAAGCATTCATCGTGATTTGAGGCTTGATGAGTCGCCAAGAGCAGTCCCTGGTTTGACACTTGCGAGGTCTTGCTAAGGGGATTGATTCCAGGAGAAACCGGCCTGAAGCTTCGCATTCAAGGGAGGAAGAGGATTGCTGGGGTTATAGTGGGGTGATGAAGGGGGAAGGATGGAAGGCAATTAGATGCACGACTCCTTTTGTGTGGGCCCAGACCGTGGGAAAGTGGGATGCCTCGAGCTTGCGTGGCCGCAGTTCAAGGCTGTTCCGTACTGTGCTGATTTGCGAAAGATACCAAATGTGGATTTCTCTCAACAGCAGTTGAAAGCTGTTGCATAGCGTGATGTGTCTGCTAACCAGAAGGTTCCCAATCCAGATTTAGATTCCCAAGTCGCAGTTCATTATTTTGGGGTAGAAATCTGCGGCATATGTTCGTCACCCTCGCCGCGGAAGCCATTTAAGAAGGTCATGATTCTATCGGTGTGGCCGCGCGTGCACCGGCAACACGTTCAACTGCGGGTCGAGTGCGATCTCAGTTTCTGAAGCCACGGATCAGCGGAGAGCGTGCGAGGAATCTTATAACTTGCCCAGCAGCATGGTTAAAAATGGTGTTTCAGTGGGAAAGATAAGTCCAAAAAGACTGTAGGATTCAGGCACTGGAGCAGAGATCGAAGCTGGGAGGGCTTGAAGGGGATAAGACCAAATACTTTCAAACGAAAGCCGTAGAGAATCTTAACAGAACGGATAATCGGGTGAAACTGGTGTAAATAAACAGTGAGTCATTTCATGCAGTGAAAGAGAACTTTGCAAGGGGATGAAACCAAAGAGTGCCAAATGAAAACCGTCGATTTTTTAAAGAAACGGTAGACAAGGGTTGTCCACGCCGCCGCAGTATGATAAACGTGCCAGGCTACAGTGAGAATATTATGTAGATTTGGGGATGGTAAATCCACGAGATTCGGTTCGACCGTTCAGTTGTCCCGATCGGGGTAGGGTTGACAGCTCGCAGTCGTTTTTGCACAGTTCGGAAAGAACCAGAAGCCAGTACGTGGTTGATCATGGGTCCAGAAGCGTGGAAATATACAATGAACTAAAGGAGTTAGGCAGAGCAGAAAGGCTGAGGAACGGCAAAGGAGATGATATATATGGGGAAATAGCACAGGATTTGTGCCATCTCGTTAAAGAACGGATAATATAAATTGACGCTAATGCCTAGGCTGACTAAGCGGGACTAAACGTTATTCACCCAAGACTGTGTCGCAACACGTGACCCCGGTGATGTCCGATGTCAGCCTTTCGCGCGCGAACACGAGTCCGTTCCCGTCTCATCAGTGTTTTTCAGGTCCCACTTGCACTTACATATAAGTCATGATAGAGCTTTCAATGATTTATTGTAATTTAGAGACACAGCAGGAAAATTCCCCTTTACAGATGAAGCAGCAGGCTGAGATATTTGAATGGCAGGTGGCAGGGTGGTACATATATGTCAGCTAGTATGTATACACCTGATCCAGGTTCTGAAAAATGTACCCCATGGGTAAGGCACAACCAAGGCACTCGCACTGGAAGGCTACATTACACAAGATGCGCCGCCGCTTCGCTCCGGCAATGCATGCAATTAATGGAAAAAAATATTACCAAATTACAATATCAATGCATATACCGTAACTTGCCACAGGATTTGTGATAGAAGAAGTTAAATGCAATGAGTGCGGAGAAGCAGACCATCGAGCTAAGGACGGAGAAGAGGACATGGTGAACATGCATGGTTGAATAAAGAGTAAAGGCGGATCTCGAGAAGTAAAATCAGAGACCACTCCCAATGCAGGTAGATAAGGAATATAAAAGACCTCGACGCTCACCTTGTCCGAGTACACGTGCGGACAAATTGGATGTCAGGCCTGAGAAGGGGGGGCATTTGAGTAAGCAAAAACATTTGAAGGATCCGGGGGACATATGGTGAGTGTATTATCTTGACGATGAAAACAGGCCAGAGAAAAGTGTTTGGAGGCCGCATTTGAGGAGTCTTGATGCGACAGGGCAGAAAGAAGAAATAGGATTGACACGATGCAGTTTGCTGTGAAAACAAATCTTGATAGGAATTTGACAGTACTCGAGCTGTTGGGGGACTTGAAGCAGGTCTTAGCCGTGGAACATCAGATCCATAATGCACAGTCGAGCAAGCAAGCACATGAATGGTTGACGCCAGGCGAGAAGGAGCACAATGATCAATTAACAGGAAAAGGTTAACAGTCAAGAAGCTAGATTCTTGCGACTGGGGCGAGCGTAAGATTGAAGTAGGAGCAGATGAAAGCAGTCCCGGGGATGGGGCGAGGAGGCTCGGCTTTTATTCCCGCCACGGTGATCTGAGAAAGATCAAACAATTTTGTGGCGCAGTGGGAGAAATAGCCGCGGCGCAGTGAGAAATCTGCTGTGAGTATGGTCAGCTGAGAAAGCGCAATTGAATGCCATGGGAACAGGCCTTTACACCGATGGGGCAAGAGCGCAGGACCTGCAGTACGAGAGCAGAGCAAAAAACAATGGGGATGAAGCTAATGGGGTAATTGCACCGCCGAACGAGCAAATTGTAAAGAACGGTCAATTAATTAATTGCGCGGATGGACAGCACGGCAGACAGAGCCAAGAGCAGTCATGCTGTATGGAGAAAGGAACCAACAGGTACAAAGTGATGAGCACTGCCGAATGAGCAAGATCCAAAAGAATGGTTAATGGGCAGCCATTCAGCATGGATGCGGCACCTTGGGTTGGGGAGAGTGACAACGTGGGAAGTCAGTGTATGAATGGGTCGCATAGGGGTCGAAATCTGGACGAACCACATCCCAAACATTGATAGAGGCGAGGAATGGACTTGTGTTCGTGCGCGAAAGGCTGACACCGGACATCACTGGAGTCCGACCGTGTTGCAACAGTCTTGGGTGAATAATGTTTAGTCTAAGCGATTGACGATAGTAGAGTAGACCGAGATTTGATCGAGATTCATTCAACTCATTACATATTCACGGCCTCGTTCGACTGCGGCCGTTGTTTCGATTATATTCGATACAAAGGAGAGACTACTTGAAGTACAATGTATTATTAGCATGGAAACGAGCACATAGGGGTTTATGTAACTTGACAGTGAGTATGTAGTTCTTGAGTTTTCTCATTGGAATTTGCGTCGCATAGTTGAATTTGGCGCGTTCATACTCTCATTGAGGACCGGGACCTCAAACGGAGGTCGTGATTACAACGGCGTTTGGAGAATCAAGGCTCCTTGGTCGGGCCTTCGATGCCTGCGGTAACTCCCAATCTATACCGAAGATTGAAGTCCTATATGTTCGGAATGTGATACCCAGGATTGGAAATCATATGGTCAAAGAACGTGTCCTAGCTCTCAATGGGGTTGAATGGAGGTTAGCACCCAGATTCAGTTTAATTGGTTGAGCATGCCCTACTCAAATTAAACGGCACGTAATTAAGGCGCCCTCGGTGGTTTGTCGTGAGAATTAATCTTTGAAAGTTGAGCCAGTTGGTTGAGGTTACACTCAACTCTCTAGTGTTCATGCCCCGTTCACATTCGGAATATCGGACTGGCGGTGATTTCCGACCGATTATGTCCAAGAGCCAAAGAGAGAGCTCGAGCTGACCTGGTTGCCTCGTGCATCAAACGTTCTCCAGAAACTTCATCGCTGATTGATCTTGATTCGGCTTGACTTGGAAGTCAGGTCCGATTTTCCACGAGTCCGCTACAGCGCGGAAACACCGTTCATTTTTCGAATTTTTGCATTCAAGATCAAAAGTATTTTCAAGACGCAGGGAGAACTAAGGTGGAAATGAAGTCACGATTTCATTTTTGAATGAAGGAAAGGGGAAGGTGTCATCGGCTTTGTCGGTTAACGTGTGATGCGTGATCGGTGGGGGTTGCGGCGTCGTGTGCACAGGGCTGGCATTTTTTTCCTTCCTTCCTTTACTTCTCTGCCAGTGAACTTTTCGTTCTGTGCACCATTTCTCAATAATGCAGCCTCGAAAGTGCCTGCACACATTTGCATGCCCTTGTTTGCGCAGGTCTGGAGGACCTACTGCTCCCAGTCATGTGGTGCCGACGAATCCCCGGTCCGCATTGCTAACGGCCCCGTCAGCGCCATCGAGTACCACCAATATCCCGCAGAATCTGGAGACATGCCTTCGCAAGAACCCCACCTGTATTCACATCATGGGTGTTCTTTCGATGTTCCAGGAGCCTCCATCCATTCTCCAAATAGCCCGTGTCGTTGACTGGCCATCGGAAAAAGTCTTTGAAGTGCTGCGACCCGTTTTATGGTACATAGGGCCTGTCCCTGATCGCTTCTCGGATTTGGCTTTGGACGAACCCTTGATCACCTGGCTGTTTGACCCTGCAAAATCAGGGCCACTTTGTCACAAGGCAGAGTGCAACTACGTGATTGCTCAATGGTGCTTAGCGGATAACACGAATTGTGATGTGCGGTAAGTAACTGCGTTATTTCTTACCTCAAACCAGCTCAGACACACTTGTAGAGACATCGAATATGCTACCCGGTACTGGCTATACCATACAACCCGATCGATTCCGTCCCAGGAGTTGTGCGGCATGATCTTGGCTTCTCGTTTTGTTCTCGCTCCTTCGTGGAGCAAGAAGCTCGATGCGATCGAAATATGGCTCCAAAAACATGTCTGTGGTACTCTTTCTCCCGGTCTGCGCATATTTTGAATGACTCGTCACACTAGAGCGAAGGAGATGAGGTGAAATATCTCAACATGTTCAGCAGTGGACCTTCCACGCGAACAATGAATGATTTGCCAAATTCCGCAGGCGGCACGAACGTAGCCGAGGATTGAACTCATAATCTTGCCGTAAACAACCTGAGAGCTTGGTCCGTTATCATCGTCATGGAGGAGTAATTCAAACACGATAAAGTCTGCTCACCGCAAAAAAGTGGAGGCGCTATGTATTCCTGTCTCCCTAAATGCAAAATTTACTCTCCGGATATCCCATCATAGCAGCTAAAAGTAGCGACTTGCCATATACTATTTCTGACCCGTCCTTGTCCACCTAAGCATTTATGCTTCGGTATCAACCTGTGGCGTCGTTCCACATGGGCAGGATAACATCAGATAAAAGGTAGTACATCCTACGAAGAGTTTAAGGCTACTCCCACCCAAATATATGAAGATTAACCTGGTTGCGCAACAGCCATATGAGCCATCTGATGGCTTATTTGCGGTGCGCAGCATATGGCTAATGGCTTCAAAATCTCGGGTAAACCAGAGTCAATTTGACTCTCAAATGACCCGAATTTCATGAATTCACGCACATCTTACTCTGGGGTCTATGTTCAGCGAGGAGAGTTTTAACTCCACTGATATAATTACGAGTAACAAGGTATGCCGTCGCTTCGCTTCGGCCGACTGCAAGGTGTGGGGGAGGTAATTCAGATTGACATGGTTGAATTACTGCGGTGTCTGAGTTCTCTGCATGCGAGTCAGTTGAACTCGTACCGTACAGTGCAATAGAGTAGGATAGAAAATACGCTATCCAATATGTAATAGACAAAAATCGCAAAGTACGCTATCAAATGTCACAACCGAAATGAAATCTGGAGGAGGGTAGAGGAGGGTAGATGAGCACGGTTCACTCGAAGCCCACCAGCCCGCTCGGAGGTAAAATTTAACCACAGTAATTCACGGATCCCAAACGCTAGCCAAGGGGGACGGTGCGATACTGAATCGGTGTCTTGGGTTTTGCGAGTGCCACCAACCAGTGAGCAAGCTGCGGATCGGCGACCTAAGAATGCCATCGCTCGGACTGCCGTCGATGTGGTGGCACCCACCCTGAAGGCGGGCTTACTCAACGATCTGGAAAATTGTGAGCAAAATCCGCCTGTCTTGGACGAAGCCAGGTGAGGGAAGCGAAACATAAACCGCACATTTAAATAAATTACTTACCTCAAAAGGCACACCGCTTCTTTTCCCCATAGAATCTGGGTGAGTCGACTACAGGTGAAGAAGATCTATTGAGCGATCCTTCATGCTCTGATCAGGTTACGAACTCACATTTTGGCCACACATAAACGGACCCAGAAGCCGATGTTGTCGGTATGATGCTGCGATCTATGAGAACAATGACTCGAAGTTAACTACAGATCAAGGAAGTCGTACTCGGAAGAAACAATGGTCGCTCACTGCGATGTCAAACCCGGAATTCGTTCAGCCACTGGTACACTGAATATGACCGAAGTAATAAAGCTGCGCGTGGAACATCACGCACCCAGAGATCTAAATCGGAGGCGCTGGGGCGCGTTTGATGGTAGGACAAAAGCCTGGTTTGCTACTCGTCAGAAAACCGCTGAAGAAATGAAGGCACGCTACATACAGTTACGCCATACATCTAGAGGGACAGCGTGGCAGAGCTTGTTGAATTCCGGAGAACGACAGGGATAAGTTGATCTGCGATGAAGGATCACATTATGGACACGAAGGAAGACGGGACGATAATTCCTATGGCATCAGAAATCTGCTTCCCATTCGCGATTGAGTTTAATGGTGTTCAGTTGATTCATATTTTCATCCGAGAGTTCGATAGTCTTTGATCCCCCAGCCGAGAGCTCAATCTGGCAGACATTGAATGAACCGGTAAAGT